>CAJVPY010006375.1:0-10570 GCA_910591965.1 Dentiscutata erythropus | reverse complement strand
GTTGCATTTAGGGAGGTAAAATTTATAAATGTAATATTAATTGATCGGCGAAGCATTCATTTAGTAAGGTTGCATTTGAGGTAAAATCTATAAATGAAATATTAATTGGTCGGCGAAGCATGCATTTAGTAAGGTTGCATTTAGGGAGGCCTGACTGTAATTTACTTTCTTATGGCCTTCGATGAAATATTTATGTATTTAATAATAATATTGAAACAACACTACGTATAACTTTTGATACGAGCTGCAATGTATCATGATGATATATACACAAATTTTATGATTGCCCGGTACGTATTTTTAAAAAATGATCATAATACAAAAATTAATCTATGAAATCACCTTTGAGCTCTAACAAAAAAATTCCTTGAGAAATTTTGGTATAAACTACGCTCTTGCCCCATTCCAAACTCTAGCATTAACCAAAGTTTGATTTTTTTTGTTTTATTATTTACATCTAGATACGAAATCTGCGATGCGCAGGTTGAAAATCCATCACTTACACAAAATTTTCTTTGCATCTGCAAATTTTATTATATGTCATTGTCATGGGGTTAGCGACATAAGTGAACTATACCGAATGGCTATGAATGATTTCATTAGTAATATTTTTAATCAAAATTGATCAATTCCATCCTCCAGCAGACCAGAGTTACAATGCACTCCGACCTGGAAATTTGGAGAAAGTAAATCAACTACCCATGCTGTCACAAGTTTCAATTGATATAGTTCTTTTGGAATAAAAATAAAAACTTCAGTATAACTACGTATTACGTTCGTGCCAAGATGATAATTAAAGAATGAACAAATTCGAAATCATAGGAAGAAATTCGTTTGATTGGCTGGCGTAGATCAATCGCCCGGGTAACTTATTTATATGGTTTAAAGTACTTTTTGAGAACATGACGTCTCACTAACAAAAATTCATCGCAAACATCATTAATAGCTTTAGAAGATCACCTTCTTTCACTGTGCAAAATAACCTAAAGGTTTTACTTAGAAGACATAAATATGCCTGCCGTTTATTAGATATGAACGGAAACGTTTTGTTTAAAACTACCATAGTATGTTAGATTTAAATAAACTTTCATCATTAACTATTTATTTTGATAGGAATAAGCTTATAGTAGAAAGAGATCTTGGTTTAATACTGGTTATGTTCAGTTTGGGGTTTTTAATCGTTGGGATATATATTGTATATATATTTTTTATTTAGTTTGAGATTATTCATAATAAATACCCACTTTATGAATATCTGCCAATCATTAAATATATGAAATTAATTTATGAGTATATTCATGTATGTTTCTTGTTTGTAGTGATGGGCAATCGCGATTTTTTAAAAATCACGCGCGGGATTCGCGTGATAGGGTAGAGTTTTTTAATTTCTCATGGATAATAAAAATATATGTAAAGATCACCGGGAGTATAATTTTTTGCTAAAATAATATATTTTAAATAATCATTTCTTATAACCTACTGCATTTATAATAAACAAAAATGCTTATATAAATTAAAACATACGATCAGACCCCCCTAAATGAACCACTAAGTGCACGTTCTGTGAAAAGCCTCCCTAAATGCACGTGTCAACTAATATTACGCCTATAGATTTTTACCTCCCTAAATGCAATACCTCTCTAAATGCACGTTTGGCTAAATTTTTACAAATGGTCCCGCTGCATTGCATTTAGAGAGGTCTGACTGTATATAGTAAATATACGTTTATTTTTAGTGTATTATTTTTATGCTAGATTCTTCATTTTATTATATTGACAATTTAAGAAATTTATCTTCAATGTACAGATGGCATATCGATATGAGGTGATTGAAATTTTTACGTACTTACGTACGTTGTAAAAGGGCGAATCTGGGGTGACTATAATTCATAGCTAAAACACAACTAAAAAGGCCCAAAGGCTACTCGAAAGGGGGCGTGGAAGATTTGGTCCGAGAACCAAGGATCCTACTGCCACTAGGATCCCCCGAGTTTATTATTAGATTGTCTTTATTATTATAATACTTCACTACTTTTCAGATACATGAAGTCAATGGTTATTTATACATTACAGATGACCTTGGGGCTTTGCTACAACGATTAGAATCTCTAACTATGACTATTTAAAGTATCGGGGAATCTATGACTAACGATGAGTAATCATACTAATTTTATGGCTATGACTTTAATTCCCACCATTGAATATCAGAGGCGTTTTAAATTCCTTCGCTTTTGTCGATCAATGCGCATCAGGTCCCGAATCATATGCTTGGATCGCGTTTTTTTCTGCGACGGATCACGTTACCCTTCACAACGTACGTATAACAAATATTTAGAACGATAAACAAATAAGATTAGCTGCGCGACATGTGATGCCACGCAGAACCAGCACGATCACAGTTGACATGCGTGATGCAACATGTTTATGCTTATGTTCAGGCAGCTATAAAATTCATAACAAAAGGTATACAGTAATCTCTATAATTTTATTAAGTCGATTTTATTAATCACATGCAATTACATAATTGACCAGAAAATACCTGCATCTAACAAGATATTAGAAGAACCATGAATGACGGTTGAGGTGACAAAACGAAATGTAATTCCATAAAATTTGCCAATTTCGCATACGACAAGCTCTTCTAATCACGGTGGTTCCTAATAAGGCTACTCAAAGTTAAATTTTATTCTACATTACCCACCGTCCCATTTTTTTAAATTTTAAAAATTTTTTTTTAAGTCTCAATTGTTCTAATTATTTTATTTTCGTTATTTAATTTTTTCCATAAATTACCTGGTGTTGATTATGGTGAAAAGATGAATTAATTTGTATTAAAGTTTATTTGTAAAAATTTTTTATAGTAATTCGTCATAGAAATTATGACTTACTTGACAGATCAGTGCATTTGATGTATAATTGACAAAGATATATAGCATACATCAGTGCGTTTGATGTATAATTGAGAAAGATATATAGCATACATTAGTGCATTTGATGTGTAATTGGCATTAGCCATGGTTTTCTACCCACATAAATGCAGGCTGGCTGTTAGCCAGAAGCCTTATAGTTACATGATCTTAGCTGGTGGTCTCTCACCTGCATAGCGCAGGCCAGCTATAAAGAGATGCTTAAGCTGCCACAAAATGGCAAGATTCTACTAAGGGAGGGTAGGGCAGAGTGCGAAATTGATTTGCTTCTTGAAAGGGCTGCTGTTGTGCTGCCTCTCATTTTATATCTTTATGCTATTGTCATACATTCTTGCTAAATTTTGTTATATTAGTATTCGCACTATAAACTTCTAAATTAGTAATTTTATTTAATCTAGACTTATCTTCCTCCTTGCATATATTGGATTCTCTTGTTGGAACTGGGATCTTCCATGTGATCATCACTTGCTAATGCATTACTGCTTAGCTGTTTTTTTAATTTATTGACCTACTGTCAACTTGAAAGTAGATTTGCATTTGACTGGTTAATTTTGTGATATGTCAATCAGTTAATACTGACAAATTTGGAATTATAATAATGTAATACTGTAATACAATATTATGGTATCAAGATCACATGAAAAATAATTCAATCAAATTCACAGATTTGGATATACCTTTCACTTGCTATTAAACCATACTCCAAATACTTTGTACTCCATTCCTTGTATCTATATTTAATTTTTTTTTTTATTTGATATACAGTATACATAAATACATATAACAATTTTTTAGAAATCTTTGCATTTTCACTCTTATATATTTATATATAAAAGCATTTATTTTTTAACTATATCAAACTATAATTTGTTTTAAATCTCCCTTATTGAATTTAATAGTAACATATATATAATGTCTTCTTCAAACTCAGCTTCAAAAAGACAATTTAACAATTTTAGAATTGCAAATCTGTCTTCTAAAAAAAATAGTACTAAATATAATTTAGAAGAAAAAATTTTGATCTTAAAAGAAGAATTATTAAATAAAGAAAAAACTTTAATTGCACATGAATATAATAAATTATATGCAATTTATAAATATTTAAATTAATAAATTTTGAAAATTATTAAAGAAAAACTATTGAAGCTAGTAGATTAGTTGCTAATTGGATATTTATAGATGCTGCTTTTAACAAAAGTCGTACAATTAAAAAATGAGCTTTATATTAGCTTGAGAATAATTGCCTACCTCAAAATCAATAAGGCAAATATCCAAAAAAATATCTTTAATCAACAATAAGAATTTTAAAAATAAATATCAAAATTGAATAAGTTTGCAAAATAATATTATATCATCTAAAAAATTAAAAGAATATGTTTTAAGTAAAGAAAATATG
This sequence comes from Dentiscutata erythropus, assembly GCA_910591965.1. Taxonomy (NCBI): domain Eukaryota; kingdom Fungi; phylum Glomeromycota; class Glomeromycetes; order Diversisporales; family Gigasporaceae; genus Dentiscutata; species Dentiscutata erythropus. The sequence continues at coordinate 6,248 of CAJVPY010006375.1, read as the reverse complement.
ATTATTTGTATCAAAACAGCAATTAATTAGTTGAAAAAACTTGAATATTCATATATACAAATAAATAAAAGATAAAATTTTTACTTTTTTAATTTTAATTTTATTAAATTACACCACTATTAGTTTGAGAAAATCAGTAGCAGGTTGGGTCAACCCAGATATATCTGGGTGGAACATGGATAGGTCAACTTGCTAATGCATCACTACTTAGCTATTTTTTTTAATTTATTAACCTACTGTCAACTTGAAAGTAGATTTGCATTTGACTAGTTAATTTTGTGACATGTCAATCAGCTAATACTGATAAATTTGGAATCATAATACTCTAATACTGTAATACAATATTATGGTGTCAAGGTTATATGAAAAATAATCCAATCAAATTCACAGACTTGGATACACCTTTTACTGCTATTAAACTATACTCCAAATACTTTGTACTCTATTTCTTGTATCTATATTTAAATTTTTTTATTTTATACACAGTATAAATTTAATACATAAATACATATAACAATTTTTTAGAAATCTTTGCATTTTCACTCTTATGTATTTATATATATAAGAATTTATTTTTTAACTATATCAAACTATAATTTGTTTTAAATCTCCCTTATTGAATTTAATAGTAATATACACAATGCTTCTTCAAACTCAACTTCAAAAAGACAATTTGACAATTTAGAATTGCAAATCTGTCTTCTAAAAAAAACAAACTAAATACTAAATATATTTAGAAGAAAAAATTTTAATTTTAAAAGAAGAATTATTAAATAAAGAAAAAACTTCAATTGTATATAAATATAAAAATTATATGCAATTTATAAATATTTAGAATTAATAAATTCTGAAGATTATTAAAAAAAACTATTGAAGCTAGTAGATTAGTTGCTAATTGAATATTTATAGATGCTGCTTCTAATAAAAGTTATATAATTAAAAAATGAGCTTTATCTATTGGCTTGAAAATAATTGCCTACCTCAAAGTTAACAAGACAAATATCCAAAAAAAATATCCTTAATCAACAATGAGGATTTTAAAAATAAATGTCAAAATTGAATAAGTTTGCAAAATAATATTATATCACCTAAAAAATTAAAAGAATATGCTCTTAATAAAGAAAATATAACTATTTGTATCAAAACAGCAATTAATTAATTAAAAAAACTTGGATATTCATATATACAAATAAAAAAAAATATAAATTTTTATTTTTTAATTTTAATTTTATTAAATTACACCACTATTAGTTTTAGAAAATCAGTAGCAGGTTGGGTCAACCTGGATATATCTGAGTAGAACTTGAATAGGTCAACCCATAGGTTGAATTATAGATTAACCTGTAGGTTTACTAATGAGTTGAACTGTAGATAGAGTTGGTGGTGCAGAGTACTTGATTACACCAATAGTGCAATAGCTGGCATGCCAATGCAGGTATAGTGCAGAGATAATGATGCAAATATTAATTAGAATTGTAACTACAGCATTATGGCTATGACATAGAGGTTGTACTACCCAAGGTTATATTGCTATAAGTATTACTACCCCAAAAACTTTTACTGCCCAATCAAATTTCAAAATTAGATAAAAAAATCATGATTTTATATATGATACAGCTTGACCTGGTTATACTTATTAATTACCATTTTTAATACTTTATTTTACTACCCAATAGCACCAAAACAATGATAAAATAATAAGCATTGGATTGTAATAATAATTTTTTTAATGAAGATAGAACAATAATAATCTATCTTAATTATATAAATACAAAGAATTTAAATATAAAAAAAAACATTGCTTTTGAATAGACAGTTATCAAGATATTATCACTCAAAGTTTAAAAAAACTTAAATGCAGAATTTATAGTATGTATAAAGAAATTTAAACTATAAATTCATATAAACAGGCTTGTAAAGTAAACAGAATTTAGGATATATTATAGCAAAAAATTGGTAATTTTATACCAGTGGTATGATTTAGTAAAACAACTTAATTTTAATATTATTTTATTAAAAATTGGTAATTTTATACCAGTGGTATGATTTAGTAAAACAACTTAATTTTAATATTATTTTATTAAAAATTTATTTTTTAGATTTATATTGGGACAATTATGAGTGAGAAGATGTTGTAAAATCTAGACAAGAATTTGTTAATAAAATGAAATATTATTAACAATTTATATGCAATTATACTAGAATTAATATGGATCCTATTCCACCTTTTGATTATAATAAATATATATTTAATACTGAAGAAGCAAATTTCAAAGCATGGGTAAAAGATAATAAATATACATATAAAAAAGGTCCCAATTTATCAGTAATGTTTGGTGTATTTATATCATCAAAAAATGAATTGCTTTCTTTTAAAATTTTTCAGCCTGGTATAACTAGAGAAGGAAATTGGAATTACGAGTTTTTTTAAAGCATGTAGTAGAAGCAATTTAAATTTTTAATGAAAAATGTCCAAACTGTATAGGTTTTATTTTCTTTTGGTAATAATCCATCACAAAAAGTATTTGTAGATAATACTCTTCTAATAAAAAATATGATAAAAGGTAAAAATAGTGCACATAAAAATTTTAGAGATACTTCTTGGGGTCCTAATAATGAAAATAAACAAAAAATAATAATAGATAGAGAGCCTATAGAAATAGGACAAATTTTAAGAGATTATGAATTATGGGATCAAACCTATAATTTAAATTGTAAACAATGCAAATGAAAAAAGCATGACTATACTATACATAATTGTTGTGCAAGAAGACTATTAGCAGCACAGCCTGATTTTCAAACCCAAAAATGTCTTTTAGAAGAAATAATAATAAATACAAAACATAACTATATATTTTATCCCAAAATTTCATCCAGAATTAAATTTTATAGAACAATTTTGAGGTAGATCAAAAAAATATACATAAAAATATTGCACTTATACATTGGCTGAGTTAAAAATTAATATTCCAAATACACTAGAGTCTGTAAGTTTATATTTAATTGGAAAATTTAAGAGATGTTCATGGAGATTTATAGATATATATAAAAGAAAAATTAGCTGAATATATAGCTAAAAAATACAAATCACATTGGTGTATTCCAGATAATGTTTTAACTGAATTAGATAAATTAAATATAGATTATAGTAAAATTATTGATATACCTGATTCTGTAATACAAAAATTAAATAATATAGTTGATTCAGATAATTTAGATGACGATTTATATAATAGTTATAATATAAAATTGGAACTAAATAATTTAGAATTAAATAGAAATAATATTACTGATTCAGAATCAGATGAGGATAATATTACTGATTCAGAATTAGGTAGAAATACTATTACAGATTTAGATACATGCAAAAATCATACTAGCGCTAAATAGCCTTTATATTTTAAAACTTCTTGTACTAACAAAGAGCTTTATTAAAGTAGGCTTTAATAATATAGTAAAGGTTAGTATAATGTAATAATTAAATAAATACAATATAATAAATCAATATATATTATTAATGTAGTATTAATATATATATATATATAATAAATAAATTTATTTTTAATGTAAATTCATACCGATTAGAATAGGACATAATACAAAAATGCTTATGGTTAAAATGACATCTGGATATATCGGACAACTTCTTTATTTTGAAAGTCAATATAACCAGAATATCGTGTATTTTTTCAATAAATCAAGAACTTATTAAAAGTTAGTACAGCAATAATTCTTACTACCGTTCACTTTTAATTAACAATGCGTTTTTTATTACGTTTAAGAATAAAAAAATATAGAAGCTAGATAAATAAAATGCTAAAGCTTTTAGCACTAAAGCATATTATTTGTCTTTATAATTTTATGATTCCTATTATTATAAATAAATTGTCAATAGAATTTGATTTCTCCCTGAACTTGAACTTTGTAAACAAGAAACATCTCCACTAATATTCATACACGCAAAATTATCTTTACAATACATACTGTATAACGAATGTAATAATTTTAGAGTTGCTATTGCTTCAATTCCAATTATTGGAGCTGAGTACGTTCCGTAAAATCTCGAAATAACGCGCAGGGGGGAAATTACAATTTTCGGCCCGAATTAAGCTTAATTCGGGCCAAGATTCGAAATAACGCTCATGTCCGCTATTTCGAGATTTTACGGTATGAATTTTAGATAAGTCTTTTATCTTTCATGAACTATTCACATTTAGTAAACTTATTGCCAAATTTTTCGCACAATTGCTAATTTCATGGCATTTATAATAATTTATCGGCCTTTTTGCCAATCTACCATTTGTTTTTTAAAGACATCTGCTGCTTTATTCCCCATTTATATGCTGCTATGTTTCCGGTTGAAGTCTCTACCACTGTTTGTGTTTCTCCTTCTAAATAATAATAATCGGAATTTAATTTTGCATTTGAATTTGAATTCGAATTTGAGCTTTCTTCAAGTTTCGCCTAACATTTAGAAAGTTTCTGTAGCAATAGAATCCTTTTTTTAAAAAAAAAAACCCCCAGACAAAAAAAAGTGAAAACATGAAAAATACGAAGACTAATGTCTAAACCTACAACACGATATTAATAAAAGTGTTGGGGAGGTAATTTGTACTTAAAATACCCTAATCTTAAGCTAACATTAATTTAATATTTAAAATTATATGACACGTTGGGCTTTATCCATCTCGAGATTACAAAAAGCCTCCTTTCCTGAAATTATTGACTGTAGATCTTTTGAACAAAGTAACATTGTTCTTGTGCTCTGTGTTCTAGTGCCCTAATGTTTAATAAATTATCTATAGTTGCATCAAAAGTAACATTAAATACATCTGAAATGTATTACAATGTGGTTACGATATTATGTATTAATTACTAGATTTAGTCATTTATTAATTAGTGTCGCTATTGTAATCTTGTAATTGATAAATTTATACATAGAAAGTATAAAATTTATCATAACGAACCTATTTGAATAAAGAGATCTGAGCAGTGAAGCTCTTGTCCCTAATTATATAATGATGGAAAAACTTATTTACTAATAAATGAAAATGAATCGGTAAATCACAGTGAGTTTTTTATGGGCCTAAATCGAGACCCATAAAAATACCTTCAATGTATCTAATATTTATATGAAGTAGATTAGTCATTGTAAAAATATTATATTGTATTGGGTGGTAATCAGATATAAAATATTACAAAACTATTAAATTTATATAACGGAAACAGACCTGGTTGATTAATCTTTTATTGGATTTAACAGACTATTGACTTGATAGGATAAAGCGTCTATAAAGCGAATGTTGATGAAATGGCATAGATCAAAATTACATAATAATTTCTATGTGCAGTTTTACATTACAGTCAGACCTCCCTAAGTACACGGATTATGTAAACTCTCTCTAAATGCACAGTATAGTCCGGTCCCAGCTTATAAGAGTTCTATATGTTTTGCTCTCTATAAATGCACAACCTCTTTAAGTGCACATTTTTCAATTTTTCTCCTATGGTCACGAAGGGGTGCACTTAGGAAGGTCTGACTGTATAAGCAACTTATGCAGCAATTATCTAACATGCAACATCAGTTGCATACTGCATACGGCTGTATTACCCACTAAATAAATAATAACGTTGAGTGATTATCGTGACTATTGCGTTAGGAATTATAAAAATAGAAAGAAAGCAATCGGTATGAAATCCATGGTACCATATACACAATCCTCAAATAGTAGATCCACCATGAATTAAACCCGGGCGCGAACCACAAAATCTAAATTAATCAAATGCGATTTTTTTCTATAAATACAAAGTGTGCATGATGCACTTTAAATTTTTTCTTTTCACGATATAGCTCTCAGCGAGTACTAGACTCTGGTCTACTATATAGTTTAAAAAATGGTGGAATGTAACAGATCCGGGTCTTGTATACAGCACTTTACGGTAACAATTAAGAAAATATGACTGCATAAAATACAATTACACAATTCAAATTATTTTGCACAAATAAATATTTAAAAATTAATACGTAGTTTTTATTAGTATTCACATGTTCAAAGTATGTATATTAGAGACATACTTATATGTATCTGGCTATAAATTTTCCTATTGATACCCAAGAATCTGATTTATATTGGCATAATATTAAAAAAAAATCAGGTGCATATCAGGTAGTCAGGGCCACGTAAAAATTTGGATATTATTTATATGATTTACAAATTTCTATAAATAATATCCAAATTTTCACGTGG
>CAJVPY010006374.1:0-10571 GCA_910591965.1 Dentiscutata erythropus | reverse complement strand
GTATAAAAAAAAATCTTTAATTAATTGTGTAACGATCTACAAACTCGGGGCACTCGGGACGTTCACCCCTGTTCTCCTATGCTATAGAAATTAGAAAATTATTTTATATAATATATTATAGAGCTAATATAAGGGCCCGATAGGGCCCGATCTCAGTTCTCGTTAGGTTTTTGGGGGTCCTGAACATTTTTACTTAGAGGACCCGATCACGTTTACTTAGTACGTTTTTGAGATATAGCGATGATCACCAGTGGTAGTAAATAGCAAACTCCTAAATTATATAGTTAGTTTTAATCCTATGAATTATAGAATTAAACTGATCGAATTTGATCAGTAAGCATCGAGTAATCACCGTTCGAAGTTTAAATATCTATAAAATAAAAACTACGGCAAATTTCTTTCTTAACTTTCAACAACTATACATACAAATTCGGTAAAAAAAAAATTCATTTTAATTATATAGATTCATAGAAAAAAAAGCTCATTGAATTTTGATAGATGGGTGTCAAGAAATCTTCGTTCGAAGTTTAAAAAGAGAAAATTTTAGTTTTTCTCTTAAGGATTTACCGAATGATTTCTCGACATCTATTAAACCAAATTCAATAACTTTTTTTTTATTTAACTCTATATATAAATATATATAATCGTTAGAAATTATAAAAATTTTAAGTCAATGATCTGATTGGCCATGTTTAAGTAGATATTCAACAAACCGGGCACAGCATGCTGATCTAATGCTGATCTTACAAAATCTTAAATAGATCGGATTTTCTCGATTTACTATCGCTATTTAAATCTCTTCTTATGTACATCGACAGCTAATGAAAACACAAAATCCAGAGGTATTTTCATGAATATATTTTCATGAATACTTTATGTCAACAATGTAAATAAATAATTTGTCTTTTTTCAAAATCAAGTTCCAAAAACTTTTTTACGCCGGTCCGGTAACAAGTCTATATTTTCATAACGATACAATACTGTTTTCTGGCCAAGGTCCTTATTTAAAAGCCTTTTTCATTCCAACCGGAGAACTTTTGGCTAGTAGTTTAGTTTTGGAATTTTGGCGGATACATAGAATTGTACCAGGTATTTACGAGATAAAATCGATGAAAAAGATGATAAAATAATTATAATTTTCTTTTTTTTTGAATTACAGCTAAAAGTATAGAAAAGACATATAAAGATGGCCAAAATTTGTCAAATATAATTACGGAGGAAAAAAGATTGTTGGCAATATATGGATCGAAGACAATTCATCTTGTTGAAGCCATTATTAAATACGATTCAGAAAAGTATGTTATTAATTATCTTTAATATAACTTTATGGTAATGTCATCTGAATTCAGAATAAACCTTTTTAATATAGAGCAATACAACCAAGTTGTACATTCAATATAGCCTCAAAGTTACCACCTTTAAGAGATTGGATACATGATGCACGGTGGTTATATGACGATTCTAACACCTCCATAATTCAAGAGATATCTTCTGTATGAGAAATTATTTGATTTATTCATTTATCTTAATATAAGCTTTTTAATATAGCATTTATTAACAACAATAATTAAAAAAAGTTTTTATTTATCAACAAACAATCCTCAAAATAACTAATAGCATCAATCAACATCCAATCTCTCAATCGAAAAATTAAATAATCCATCAGAATTAGCTGTTGCATTTGCACACAACTTTGTGGAGATATGGAATGTTCAACAAATATGCTGTGTTTATTCAATTAAATGTGAAGATCTTTGTATATTATGTTCAGCAAGATTTTTTGGTAATACAAGGGATAGCTTGATATTAGCATCAGGAACAGCTTTTAGCCAAGTGATTATATGGAAAATTGCACAAAAAAATGAGGAGGGTAGAGGTATTGTCTTTAAGAGACTAATCGGCCACGAGGTATATGATTGAAAAGTATGATGTGGGGATATATCAGAAATCTCTTGTTAATTTATACCTTTATATGAATTTAAAGGGATCTGTCTTTGGTGTGAGGTTTAATGACGATGGCAATGTTATCGCATCAGTATCCGATGATAGAACTATCCGTATTTGGAAGATTACAGACGACAAGTAAACTGCAATTTAGTTGTTTATTGTGTTTATTATCTAATGTTCTTTTTTTAGACAAAATATTGTGTTCATAAATCTTATTTGAATTATAATATCTTTATTTATAGTCTTAAACCTTTAGTTCTGTATGGGCATATGGCACGCGTATGGGATTGTCTTATATTAGACGACCATCTTATTAGTATTTCTGAGGTATTTATTCATAACACCCATTTGAATATTCTTTAATCCATTTAATATTTTCATAATATTAATAATACTAGGATTCGACATGCCGTGTTTGGCATAACAGAATTAGCAGAAGTGTCAATGTTGATGACATAAGCGATGTCGACTGTCTTGCATGTTGGGAAGGTCATGTTGGTAAAAATATTTGGAGCTTAGCGATTAATCCATCAAAAACAATTGTGGTAAGCAAAATTGTTGTAATGTAAATAATATAGTTAAGATATATTTGATATACAACTCAAAATTTTCGTAATCAGGCAACGGGAGGTGGAGATTCTGGTATTCGTTTGTGGTCTTTATCATCCGTGACAAATAATAAAATAGGTGTTTATGTTGTCAAATTTGAAAAATATAATTTTATAATATTTAACCTAAGGTTATATCTATGTATAGATTCAGAAAAAGATTTAATTAAGGTTACACTACCATCTGTTGATACCTATATCCAATTAAATGTAGGTTCTATGTTTGTAGTGTTCTGATCTGCATTATGATCATTTTCTTATATTTTAAATATGTTTACTTGCAAAGGAAAGCAGTCAAATTCCTTTGCCATCAAGAGAGCACATTCGTAATTTTGTTCTTATAGATTATTGTACAATTGTAACTGCTACAAATTTTGGGTAAGTTTTATTAATTGACCTAGTCTTTTTATATTTATGCTATAGTAAGACTTATAATATTTATAGTGCATAAAATATATTTCTTTTAGATGCTTGTTAAAACATAATCACATCACTAATGAATGGACATCTTTAAACAACTCGACTAATTTACAAAATTATACAATGATGAAAGCTTCAAAATGTGGAAGGATAGTATGCTGTGGGAGTATTGATGGACATGTATATGTTGTTAGTGTAAATAAGGAATTTAAGGTACTGGGATAGTCGTTGTTTATTTTTAAATATAAATTTAATATTTTGTTAATCACTATTAAATAATTAAATAAATTTCGAAAAGACTATAAAGAAGAAATTGCATGAATTTAAGGTGTTTGAAATATTTTTTGAAGAATCTTCAGGTTCGAATTTTACGCTTTATTCTATAGTTATTACAAATTTATGTGATAAAAAGATAATCATTTAAAATTTTGGTTCTATAGATCCTGATATTATTTATGTAATATCACATGCAGTTTATAATGATATATATATTCTTAAGCTGGAATTAAATTGTAAAAGTGACAATGTAATATAATTAAATTAATTGTAGTAACAATTTGAAAAGTTTAATTACTAACAAATCTATCAAATTTCAGATTCCTAAATTTGAAATATACCATAAACTACTTGTTCCACAAAATTTCCTACTTATGTCTCTAGCATTCTGTCCACGTTATAACCTTCTAGTATGTGGATCACGAGAAAGCGGGTTAATAATATTTAGCATGGCACATAACACTATAGATAGGAAACTTGATAAGTCCACAATTGAATTGTCACCAGCTATTTATTTAAAGGATACACATAGAAAACAAGCAGTAACTTCGGTTGCAATAAAATTGGATAGTTTAGAGAGTAATAACGGAGATGGTTTACTGAATATATACACTTCCGGAAGGGATGGTGGGTATGTAAAATATAGGTTGAGAAGTTTGCCAATAACTGGTAAATTTTATAATAATTCTGAGGACGGCTCTAAGATAACGGAAAGTTGTTATAATGGTGATTATTTACTAGGAAAGGTTGTGAGTGATGAATCACTTTCTATAAACGCTAATTTCAGATCATACCCTTTGAAGAACAAGTAATTTCAGGATGTGATCTAATATTGGAGGAAATTTATAGAGCAAAAATTACTAAAGGGTGGATAGAAAAGGTTATTATTAAAATTTGATTTCATTATTTATTTTATCTTTGTCTTTTTTTTATTATTATTTCTGGATCTTAATGTATAATTGTATAAAAGGTAATGTTTGTAGATGATGAATTGATATTGTTAGGATTTTTCAAGAAGCGATTTTTTGTATATAATGATACAAAAAAATTTGAGGTTCTTATTTTAGATTTCCACTTCATAACCATATTCACATTATACTCACTAACATATTTATAATTAAAGATGCTTTCAATTGCGTGTGGTGGTGCCCATCGAGTTTGGCATTTTAAAACTCAAGATAAACGGATGAATAAAGCTAGTTTTATGTTTATCCGTAAGGAGAATGTAGTTAAAATCTTTTTACTTTTAATTTTTAATTCTTCATTTCGATAAAATTTCTTGATTCATGTATATATATATAAAAAGGTATTTATTTACTCAAGAGAAACCACGACTACAAACGATGGATTTAACGAATATAAATTGCAAGAAAATTTTCACGGGAAAGAATGTAGAAATGTTAGATTTTTACGTAAGTAAACTTATTTTTTATATTTTAAAATTACGGCTAAAAAAATTTTTTTTTAATATTTTATAAACTTTATTTGTAAAAGCGTATCCTCCAAAAATTTCGCATAATTACCATTTGTTCAAAAGCGATTCAATTATATTTGCAACTGGGGCTGAGGATAGTTTGTTAAGGTTATTTCAGTGTAAGCCTATGCAAAACCTTTCAAAAATGCATATATGTTATAAGTTGACTTAAAATTTGGTTGATTTATAACAGTCGTATAACATTGGCTAACTTTAATTCATTTAGAGTTTATTTCAAATTCTAATCAACTTATGACATATACATTTAAATCGCAATTGATACATAAATAAAAACATTATATTAGATATACCTGATGAGAAAGAAAATCACTTGTTTAGCTTGTGCAGTATTAAAAAACATAGTTCAGTGATTAAGAACATAGAATGGAGTTTTGGTAAGTATTAATTGCTTATTCCTTTGTTCGCGATATTTAGTAAAATAATTGTGAATTCTTTTTTATATTGTAGGTAATGAACTATTATTATTCTCATGTGGTGCAAGTGAAGAACTGACGTGTTGGAAAATTGAAATTAACTCTTCACATGATCAAAAAGAGACTTCATGTATGTTTTTTTCACAATCATCATCTTTTTAATGTCTTGTTTATTGTAACTACAAGTTTGTTGAAATTTAATAGCACAAACACCCTTTGTCAATATAAATTGCCTAGAATGGGCATCTTGTCCTGCAGTCAGGTAATCATTATTCTAAATTTAGGGCAGGATTTTATTAAAAGCTTTAAACTTTGTATTTATTTGTAATTATATTTTGCACCTTCAGCGAAGTTCTAGAAACCAGAATAATGGATACAAGTATTTGTCCAATTAGTACAAATAATGAATATCATATTATTGCAGCTGTATATTCTGATTCTGTATTAAGGGTAGGTTCATCATTTTTTCTAAACACAGGTCGAATTTTAAAATTTCTATAACATTTCTGAGAGAGGTCAGCAAAATATCGGATGCCAATATGTCTAATAGCTAACTGACGGCTAACTGATTTTTTGTCGCGTATTCTCACCCATCGGAATGATATCAGTTCTGATAGGCATAACAAAAATATCCAATACTTTTTGATATAAGTATCGGATATCTGATATCCTATCCATCAGGAAAATTTAAAACCTGATTAGAATCGGTTGCAAGCAGTTAATCGATTATAATCGATTAATTTTAAGCGATTATTATCGGTGGGGATGATAATAATTGATTTAAATAAAAATCGATAATAGTCGATTATGATTAAAAGCGATTAAATTAAATCGATTATAATCGATTAGTTCTATCATATCATTTATCGCGTGTAATCGGCGGTGATGATAATAATCGATTAAAATCTGATGATTTTAATCAGTTTTCAAAATTTCTGATGTCGAGAACCGATATCCTTCTAATAGTGACATATCAACTGCTGATCTCTCTCAAAAAAGAATGTTATAGAAATTTAAAATTCGACCTGCGAAATAATAACGGTTTTACTAAATCACACCAGTGGTGTTCAACCTAGGGTGTGTGACACGGCAAAAAATTTTGGCATATGCCATTAACCAAAATTTAAGCCATGCCATACTATAGGAATGCCATAATATAATTGAACTATTTTTCGGCATATTTCGGATATTTGTTTTATAATTTCATGTTGTTTGATTTTCTACTCGGAATATTTCATAATGTCCAAATATCAGTTTAGCCAGAACAAGACATATCATATAAATGGCATGCCTATAGACTATTTTAGTTCCATGCCACACACCCCACAATTGCTATTACTCAAAAGCTAGCTAAGTGATTAATGCCAGGTGTTCTTAAAGATGTTCAGCACCCCAAAAACCCTAGATTAATCTGAATTTTACCTCTAATACTAACCCTTACCTTAACTTATAACAGTACCCTAACCTAAATTTTACTAGCGAAACTATTAAAAAATATATGTGGTGTTGAACACCAGTGGTGTGATTTAGTGTTACTGAATAATAATATCTATTATTAAAATTATATAATTTACTTAATTTAGATTTGGCTATTTGACGAAAAGAAAAGAAATTTCTTTTTGATTGGAACGTCTAAATTTCACAATAAATGCATTTTACAAGTAGAAAATGTGATTATTAAAGGTTATAATTTTAGAATTTATTGCATACTTGCATCTTACGTTTAATGGATTATTATTTTAATTGTTTAAAATTTACTTATCTATTTTTAGCAAAAGAATCAATGAACGAAGATGGCATACTATTATTCACGTCAGCAACCGATGGCAGGTATATTGCAATTTTTTTTTTGAAAATTTACCAACTTATAATTATAATTTTAATTCGAATTTTATTAATATAGGATTGCTGTATGGGACATTTCGCGTTACATTCACAGGTAATTATAGATATCCTAAGATAAATTCCTTTTGCTCTTATTGATTTATTTTCTCACTTTTTTTCAAATTAGCTATTTAGTTTCATATGCCACCGAAGTAAACTTCCCACATCATACTCCATACGATCTAGGCACGCCAATTTTCTCGTACCAAGCACACCAATCCGGAGTAAATTGTCTCGCACTTCAGCATTTGATCAATTCTGCTACTTCTAACTTAGTAAAAGAATTATATATGGTTGTAACTGGTGGTGAAGATAATGCTATAGCTGCTATGATTTTGGAATTTACATATCATGAATTTAAAGGAACGAATAGTGATACGAAATGTGGCAAATGGACTGCGGAACAAAGTATAAATGATATTTTGAAAATGGAGTTTGCACATGGATCATCCATTCAAGGTGTTTATTTATTTATTGTGATAACTTATACTGAAATTGGCTTATGCTAAAGCTAACAAAAAGGCTCCAAAGTTAAAAATTCATATTGAAATAGTCAAATCTTCAGCATAAGCTTCACACTTATTGATTATTATTTTTTGTTATATATTAATATTTTTTATCCTCTGATTAGGTATAAACATCATAGATGATTCGACAATCCTTAGTACATCAATTGATCAGCGATTAAATTTATGGAACATTACGTTTAAAAATTTAGAAAGTAAATTTGAATTGATTAAATCGGAATTTATTGATGTTTGCGATCCATCTTGTATGGATGTTTTAAGATTTAATGATGGAAATGATAAAAATGATAAATTGATGATAGCTATTAGTGGGGTTGGAATAGAGTTGTTTCAGATTAATTTATAACTTTTTAATATAAAATGTTATTCTAGATGATTCTACATGCTATCTTAGTCTGTAACTATTTGGACTGAAATTTTATTATAAATTTATATTTGATTCTTTTTTTTTTAAAAAAAAAAAATTATATATAATATATATATGTATATAAATATATATTCAAATAAGCTGATAATAAATTCTTGAAATAACGCGTTATTTTGATCACTACATTATATCGTTAATTTTCAGCTAAGTTGATCTAAGGTTGGCCCGATTTAAAGTTAGCATTGGTAGGAACTAAATTTTTAGAAATTTTGATACTAAATCCGTAGAACTCAAACACAAACGTTATCTCAAACTGTGCTATTTTAAGAGATGCAAATCAGTCAGACCTCTCTAAATGCATTTAGAGGTATTGCATATAAGTTGGGCCAAATAAGGCTATGTATTCATTTATGCATTTAGGGAACATTATTTTAAGTTTACGATTTACTAATTGATTATTACTTTGAGTCTCTAATGAACTTTATAAGGTACAAATACATGCCGAAATAATGTATTTTTTTGCGCTAAACAAGTTTACTTAGAACCTAAAGTTATACTTTATTTGAGAAATATAGGATTTTTTATATTTTTATTAATAAAAATATAGAAATTTCTTCATTACGCATATTTTTACTAATGAATTATAACTTTAAGCTCTAAATAAGTTTTTTTAGCACCAAAAAATACATCATTTTGGCATATATTTTAAATTTTTTAAATAAAATTTTTTTTTTAAAAATTGCTTATACGCTGTAAATCTTTATTAATTAAGATCTTAGAACTTATTATAATTATACATTTACAGTGAATGAGTTGTGCTACACTAATTACTTAATGACACCCACCCAAGCAATTTAGTTGTACCTTTGCTATTTTTAGAATCTAACTAACGATTATTACCCCATCAATTAACTTCTTAGCTGGCATACAACCTACCTATTTCTATACAAGATCTTCTATATTGTTTTTGGTACCTTGTCCTTCTATCCACTTTCTGCAGCAACTTTCTTTTCCTCCCAGTTTGGTTCATTCTGGCAGTTTTTCGCTTTTGTTGCTCCCAAATTGATGTACATAGCTTTATATTTGATTTAATACTACTCACATGTTGTGCTGCTGCCATTGTGTTTGTATCTTAAGCCAACTTTTGGGGTGCTGCTATAACATGATCTGTATCTCAAGCCACAATCTTTCCAAATGGGCATGGTTAGATTTATCAAAATTCCAGTTGTTATTCTGCAGTGTACCACTTGCTTTTTATAGTGCTACTATAGTTGGTATCGTTTGTAGTATGATCGCTAGAGGCTTTCCAGCCCTACAGTGTGGGTGTACTATCGACAATTATTTTTACTTCCAGCTTGGTACTGCAAAGAGGCCTAGAACCTTGATTTATAATGCACCAGCATGGCACCTATTACTGAAGTTAGTAATGTATGACATGATACCTAATACAACTTCCAATCTTGTATAGCACCAAAGATGTTTCAAACCTAGTTAGGCCAATCCTTTATTACAGATCTTTACTATATTCACTACATTATCTATTATTCCAGTTTTGTTGCATTAGTATTACTCTTCCAATCAAGATCCCCAAACCACCTAGGGGTTGTTGGTGCTACCTTACCAATTGTGGATTTATATGCACAACCTATTTGCCCCAAAACCTTCTGCAATGTCGACTATCGCATGTAACGCTAACTCTCTATAGCTAGGTCTTTTTTCAAAAATTCCTATTCTAGATTTGTACTTTACTTTTGGACTTCCACGGGGCTCTGTGTTCAATTTTGGCTCTTTTAGATTATAGAGTATTTTTTGCCTCCAGCCCAACTTGAACCATGAATCTTGACTTAACTACTATAAGGGTTTGGCAATTTAACAAATAAGCTATAGGGCCCAAACCTTTGGTAAATTTTTATTAAAAATGTAATTTTACATATCTTCATTTTACAAATTAAAAAAAGTAAAGAAAACTTATATCATAATAATTATTTTTAGTGCTAAACAAGTTTACTTAGAATATAAAAACTACGGTACAGTCATCCTCCTCTACAATTACTCAGTTTGTTTTATACAAATATGTGATTATAACTATGATGTGCTTATATAAAGATATTTTTCAATAAGGCTATTAATAAATTGTTTCAAAATTTTATATGATTATATAGAAGTTGTGATTATATAGAAGGTAACTATAGAGAAGTATGACTGTATATGTTTTCTTTACTTTTTTTAATTTGTAAAGTGAAAATGTATAAAATTATATTTTTGATAAAAATTTACCAATTTTACTAATTTTTATTTAAAAAAATTAAACTATTAAAGAAATATATACTGAAATGATGTATTTTTTAGTGCTAAACAGGTTTACTTAGAGCTTAAAGTTATAATTTGTTAGTAAAATATTGAGCGATTAAGAATTTTCTATATTTTTACTAATAAAATTATAGAAATTTTTGCATTACTTAAAGATTTACTAATAGATTATAACTTTAAGTTTTAAGCAAATCTGTTTAGCACTAAAAAATATATTATTATAATATATATTTTTTAATGTTTTAAATTTTTTTTTTTTTGGTATTAAGGTGACCTCTTTGGTCTGGGAAACTTTTTATTAGAGTATAGACGAAGTTTTATATA
>CAJVPY010006373.1:0-10572 GCA_910591965.1 Dentiscutata erythropus | reverse complement strand
CAGTGATTTTCATACATCACACCGGAAATCAGAAATCTAGAATAAATGCAAATCTGTGATTGGCTAAAAATATTTTTATCCAAACATGTATTAGCATTTTCTGATTCCCAGTGTGATGTATGAAAATCACTGATCACTGTAATTTGAAAAGCGCTGTAAAAACATTGACAGTTTGGTCCGTAAAATTTTAAATATTATAATTTATAAACATTACAAAAGTAAAGAATACTAATATTTTTTTGAATTCAAAATAATAATATTAGTAGCTAAAGATTATGAAAAAAAATGAAGGGAAACGTATTTTTTTGAAAATAACAAGAACATGATTCGAGTAGAAATAACGGTAAAAAATAGTGATTTCGTTTTATTAAATAATTGGAATTTTTTAATTGGTGCAAATTATTTAAACTGATTAATGCGCCACCAACCTGGCACACATTCAAGAATTGCCTGGAATAAACATAATTACATCGTAACACATGAAAAAAAGAAAGTTTTTCATGATCATACGAGCTTGCCGGATAATGGTTGTTATTGTATGAGAAGCAGTGATCCAAATGGGAACAAAATGCAATAGATTGCTTTTAAAAATCGATTATTGCGGTTTGCAAATTGTGAAATTTACAGATCAAAAAAAGAAGAAATTGATGATTTCTGATTGTCGATTTCTTTAACATTACTTTTGATGACGTACGTAAATCAACTTATACATATGATATATATTTATTTAACATAACATTTTTTTTTAAAAAAATCATTTCTAATGGCCAAAGTTATTATCTCGGAACATGCTTTGGATGCACAAAGTGTCTTTTTTGTACAACTTCTAAAACTTATTGTAATGAAAAAAATATATTCCAATAAAAAAAATTATACTAAAGTTCCTTATGCTTTTACTTTGAAATTTAAAGATTCTATCAGTAATAATGTAATAATTCTTATAAGAATGAATTTGATGCAACTTTTGAATTTTCTTCTTGCTTATCATGCAATAGTAAATTTTATCGGGCTAGAAAAGAATCAAAATTTAATATTACACAATCATGTTCTTTACAACATGATGAATATGCAAATTATATTCCTACAACTTTTATTTCTGCAAAAAAATGTTAAAGAAATCGACAATCAGAATCAGAAATAACGATTTCTTGCAAACCGCAATAACAGTTGGATAAGCCAAATAATCGACCAATAAGTTAATCGATTGATCGATTAATTAATCGATTAGTTTCGATAAAAATGAATCATTTCATAATAAGGAATTAAAAAAATAACTCTCTTTGGATATTTTGCAGCTTCCAAAGAGAATTATAACTTTCTCGACTTCTGGAAACCACGTTCAATCAATATATATTATGCTGAGCTAGCACAAATGACATGAAACTATTTGATTATAAGGGCCACAAGCAAAAATTATTCTCAAATGTCAAAAAAATTGTTAAATACAAAATATTTCATAAATTTACGTATTCTATATAGTTGGTTTAAACTAATATATTTGGTCAAGCATACTAGTACACGTGTATAAACAATTTAAAGTATAATTCGAACCCAATTTTAATTATTGCTCGATAAGATTTTATTGCTATACGATGAAAAAACATATGGTAATAGGCTCGCTA
Source organism: Dentiscutata erythropus (assembly GCA_910591965.1). Classification (NCBI taxonomy): domain Eukaryota; kingdom Fungi; phylum Glomeromycota; class Glomeromycetes; order Diversisporales; family Gigasporaceae; genus Dentiscutata; species Dentiscutata erythropus. The sequence goes on along the minus strand of CAJVPY010006373.1, from coordinate 8,950 downwards.
TCGTTAGCAGGCTTTAATCAACATTCTCCCTCGAACGGTGAACAACCATACCATCCTAATTGGAAGCCCAAACCAATATTTTACCCAAAGGTGACAACAACGAAATTCCATTCACAGACAACAAAGAAAGATCTTATACACGTAGCTAAAGGACAGGTATATTCCTCGAAAACTTCTATGGTCCTTGCAGCTGCGGAGCCTGAATGCTGACTACTAAAGGTCCTTGATTGTACTGCCTTATCATTAGAGTTGGAATCAAGACCTATCCTGGAGGTAGTGCTGCGTAAGTCGCCGAACTATTTGACGCTAGGTGAGACGATAGAGCTAGCCTCTCCCAAGGCAAGCGATAGCGAAACGAAAGATGACCTTCTACCTTCATAAACACACACCTTATAAAAAATGTCATACTAGCTACACCCCTTCCCCTACCATTTACATGCACCAAACATTTCTCTATACCTATTGGCCTGATTAATGTTAATGTTGGTTTTATATGGATAGCATTAGATTATCAATCATAGTACGTACGTATTGACGCCAAAACCTGTTCTAACAAGAACCTTAATAAATAGAACAAACCATAAATAGACAACGATCTTATCAATGTGTGTGCTTCAAGGCTCCGAAAGGGGTCAAAAAGCCCGGGTAATCGACCCCAGAACATAAAACCCGAAAACTTATCATATGACCCCAAGTGATTAAATCACTGGTAATACGGCAAAAATTTTTCAAGCGATTTAATTAAAGGATCTGCAAGTTGCAGCACACAAAATTTATGGCGATCTATGTTTTGTGAAAAAAACATCTATAAGCTGACATTTATATCTTACAATTTAATTGGTATTCTTTTTATAACAAAAAATTTTGTTATTTTATATTTTTATACTATCTATGTTTTTTCCTTTTTCGCCAAAAATTTTTGAAGTATCTTATTTTGAAATGGCGTTTTGAGAATATCAATGAAATCAAACTCGAAATTTGGTTGGCATCCACGTTATTATCTACGTAAACTCAAAGTTAAGACTCTTTTTGCATTATAAACTAAATATTATGGTTATACATTTAATTATTCTCATCTACCTATTTTATTGAATATAGATTGCCTTTCCATCATATATCTAAATTGAATTCGTTTTCATGACATATTGGACCCCAATCATTGCTTAGAGGTTTTTTTTTTTACATATTTTGATATAGCTCTTGATAATAGCTAAATGAATTTAAATTTCATTTAGAAAATGTAAAGAGGCCAATTTTCACTTTATTTTAACTAGATATTATCTTGAGGATTGATTGTTGATCACAGTTTCGAGATAAAATATAATTTTGATTTTGATTATACTAGGAAACATGAACTGTTGAAATTTGGAGCTTAATATTTAATTTTAATTTTATAGCTTTCCTTTAAAAAATATATTCGTATATCATTTAAGATAACAAGAGTACCACCAACAACAGTAATAAAGAATTTTAATATTTATTATGTCAATAAGCAATAAACTATAAGTCAGGCCAATCCTAACTTAAATCGGTCAACCTTGTCTGCAAAACAGTTGTTTGCGAAATTGGTATATATCTTTTTTCTCTTTAGATACGTACCCATACATAAAGATACATAACAATTGCTGAATTATTGTAGCATGGAAATAATAAAATAGAATGTCCCCAATTCAATTACTTCCTTTTACTTGATTTAATAATCTAAATATAAATATAAAATAAGCAATAAATTTGGTTAGTTATAAGTAAATCATGTATTACTTACCATCGGGAACTCCAACATATTTAATGAGTTGACTTGCTAAAATATATACACATAAATATATTAAAACTACAGTTTGAATTCAATTTGAGAAGATAAATTTCATTACCTGCATTTACTATATTAACAGATTCAGAAATAATATATATAATGTTTTGAAACCCACATTTGTAGCACATTACATCATCTATTTTAAATTTTATATTACTTTATAGTGAAATTTTATAGGTTATCAGATATTGAAGATCAAAATATTATTGTCTGCTCAATGTAGTGTAGCAGAATAGGCGAGTGATCATTAGCCAGATGGTCAGGGTTCAATTCCACCGTGGACCAACCGCTCTTAGCCGACGGAGTAAGTGTTGGAAAGCGGTACCTATGTTGGTGGATTTCTTTCTTTAATTTTTTTTAAAAAAAATTAACAGTATCACGACAAATGTCCATTCTTAATGATTATTTATTTCTATTGAAAAAAAAACTTATTTTTATAATAGAACTTTCGGCCAAATATACATAAAAATATTTTTTCATAAGAGCCCACGTAAAAATCCATCTGATTGATTGTCGATCCTTGCTAATCACATTGTTTACTTAACATACCGATACGTATCATACACTTCCAAATTAAGCACCCCCCTGAAAATAAGTACCCAGTATTGCTGTATTGTTATAGAAATTTTGAAGATAATACAAAATAAAAATACTATATGGTATTACCATCAAGATCCCTATTTCAATACTATACACTGGAGTGACGATTTTTAATAAGAAAAGTATTTTAAAAATTACAATTGACTGTATAAATAATAATCGTCGCCAATCATATTAAGAACTTCAGATATGTATAAAAACATTGATCTACATTATTTGTCACTCCGGGTAGTTTAGTCCACTACAGTAAATTCTTTGCTTACTATTTGAAAGTAACCAATCAACAAAACTTAAAGGAATTTTGTTCTCCGACGTTACTTCCTGGCAAGTGATATATTTTTAATCGATCTATGAAAACATGCTGTGTGTATATTATACTTATTCACGTTCAAAATGATATGAAGCTGGAGTTAACATGTAAAGGGCATATTAAATTAAAGTACTCAACCGCAATTTATTAATCAAAAAATGAATGATTCAGATGGAAATACAGAATAAAATGATTAGCACGAATGTAATGATAGATAAGTATTATGTTCTTGGTCAGTGATCTTGCTTTACTGATTTTGATTCACAAACTAAATAGAATGATTAATAACGTAAATGAAATGACTTGAAAGATATTATGGTAAGTATTTACATTTTTGGTTTGAATTTTGTTATCCCCGATTAATAAATTTCTTTATGCACGCCATAAATTAATGATTTGAAGGTTTTGGCTGATGAAAAAATAAGTATTTATTTTCATGATTTGTGAAATTGTTAGTTGCTTTTAAACCATTGACTAATCAATGTTTTTTATGCATACCGATAAACTAATGCGAATTCCATAAATAAATTAATGTGAATGAAATAATTTAAGGCTATTGGGATAAAGGGAAATAAGTATATATGCTCGTAATATGTGAACTTGTTTTTGCTTTTTCTAATTCAATTGATTAAAATATTCTTTATTTTCACAGACTAAATTAATGCGAATGAGATTATTATATAGTAGGAAATATATTTAGTTCATGATTTGTGATCTAATTTTTTTTGCTTTTAATTTTATTGATTAATAATACTCTTTGCCTTCACAACTAAATTAATACGAGCGAAAGAGAATTTGTTTTTAATTCCATCAATAAATTAATACGAATGAAATGATTTGAAGGATTTGGAGAATAAGAATAAGTATTTATTTTCGTGATTTGTGAATTCATGTTTGCAATTTTTAATTCCATACATTAATAAATGAATGCCTTTTATATTTACAGACTAAATTATATGAATGAAATAAGAATCTGGGTTTTCTATTTTAATTCCACCAATAAATTAACGTGAATGAAATGATTTGAGGATTATTGGATAATGGAAAATAATGTAATTATGTTCGTGATTTGTGAGCTTGTTCTTCTGCTTCCAATTCTATTGATTAATAAATGAATGATTTCGCCCGTTTTAATTAGACCGATAAATTAATATGAATAAAATGATTTAAAACTATCAGATAATACGAAATAAGTATTCTGCTCATGATTTGTGAATTTATTTTGTCTTTTTAATTTTATTGCTAATAAATGCTTCTATATATTTACAGATTAAGTTAATGATTTGAAGTATATTGGGCGATAGGAATGAGTATTTATGTTCATAATTCCATTGATGAATTAATTTTTACGCACACTGCTAAATTAATACGAACGAAATAATTTGAATGCAGTGTTAAATAAGTATTTATGTTCTTGATTTAATTTTCTGACTAATAAATGATTTATATGTAAGATTAGGTTTAATTAGTAATGTAATTGGGTTAAAATTATTGATATATTGGCTAAAATTATTATAATTAAGGTTAGGATAAAACCTGTTAGGATTAAGGTTAGAATAAAAGCCTATATTAGAAAATCACCGGTTTGAAAATTTTATCAATTTAAGATTTTTAGTTCAGGTATCGGTTCTGTAGTACAATTGTCATTATACATTAACTTCGATTTAAAATATGATACCTGCCGAAATCACTCATACTCTTATTATAAAAATCAAATCCAGATTCTAACCTAATTTTGCAATTATAAAAGAAAAAAAAACTAAAATGTACACCCAAAAAATTTAGAAAATTTTTGTAATAAAATATCTAAAAATTCCAGTCATAACCGTTTCAGCTTCCGCTATGACAATTTCTAGCTAAAATAAAATAAAATACCGCACTTTCTGAAGAATCCCACATTGTAAGAATAAGTAGATGTTGCTTTTTCCATTAGAGGCCAGGTAGTTTTAAATTGATTACTAACAAATTTGTAAACTAAAGCCACGTGACGCATATAAATTACTGCCTGGCTTTAAAATTCGAATGCTATATATGGCAAAGCTCAATAAAAGTTTTTCAAGCCCTACCTATAACACTGTCTTTTACGTATTATATAACTGAAATTTTAACAAAATATTGATAGCTTACATTATATAACAAAATGAATTTAATATTAAATGCAATATTTGGCAATTTATTTTCCTGACAATTACAATGTAAGATCTCATTCATGCATATTAAACAATTAAAATATATTTATTGATAATTTAAAAAATATGCATTGGTTATGATATTTGAAAAAATCTCTAACCGATTATTGTTATAACCTGTCAATAACCGGCAATAACTGTAACTAAACACATCCCTCTCTAAGTATAAAGAATCATTTAACATCAGATTAAATAAGATTCCATAACTATGTAAAAAACATAAAATCGGGAATATATTATGAATACAAATTTTAATTAATGAATCTCCATGTTATATGCACCCTTACTTGAAATAGAATCGAAACGATCACACAAAATTCTGAGTAAAATTCATGTTATCGACACATTGATGTCAATTACAAATTAACAAATATGCTAAAATTACATCTTCAGATATGATCTAAATCAGATAAATTTTAAATCATTCGGTTATCTTAATCAGTGTTGTCACTAGAAGACCACCTAAGCAAAATTAATAGTATAATTGGAATTTTTACTATTGTAAAAATCTCAGAATTTCCGCCTGGAAGTCAAAATTAACAACACTGATCTATTTTTCACTATAATTTCTTAACTTCCTTCCTTAAAAAAAGCTCAATATCTTTGATTTTCTTTTTGGACAGTTTCTATAGCATCTTCTAAAGGGTCTATTGGTTTGAGAGCAGGTACAGCGAACACGTTGAATGGACAAAGTTTTGGTTTATTTTGTGACTGACAAGGTATAATGAAATTAGAATTCATTGCCTGTGTAAACTTCTACAATATATATTATGTGTTATCATGTGAAAGATTGTTTTGATAGCAATTCTTGAATGTGTGCCATGTTGATGACGCATCAATCAGCCAAGGTAATTTGCATCTAATAAAAATTATAACTTTAACGATAACAAAATTGTAAATTTTACAGTAGTAGAGTGAAAATATCATTTTCTAAAATTATTTCTTACTTGAATCATGTCCTTTTATTTTCAAAAAAGTATGCTTCCTTTCATTTCTACATACCTTTGGCCTCTAACGTTGTTGTCAAAAAAAAAAGTATTCGTACCCTTCTGTTTTTCTGTTTACAACAAGTGTTATTATAACTTTCAAAATTCTAATACGTGCTAAAAGTTTGGTAATAAATGCAAATAAATACAATTAATTTATAAACAATTTAAACGAAAAAAGCTTAAACTACACTAAACCATACCTTTAAAAAAGAATAATAGTAGCATTCCATAATTATAAAAGGAGTCCACTTTTAAAACCAAATTTATAAGTTTTAGTTAACCATACGTTCGAAATTATTGTAATGAAATCTGTATATAATCTACTCACGTGCAAAGTACAGTTAACACTCTTTATAATGAAAATTTAAAATTTAGATTAGTTTGGTATAGAAAGAGTTGACTATTGCATATTTCTGTCACATACCTTCAACTCGTAAAAGAAAATAGAAACTTACAAAATATAGGACGGTAATGAATCGCATGGTGGAAAGTTGTCATTCAAAGAAAATTTTTACAAACGTACTGAATAAAAGAAGAATTGGCGTTTTGATGACCATCTATTTTTTATTTATATTTTTAACACGTGAATTTTATGTGTTATCAAGATTTGAAGGTCAGATTATAGTGATATCTATCTGAAGTAGCGTAGCCGAGTTGACGAATGGTCATCAACCAGATGGTCAGGGTTCAACTCCACCAAGGAGCGGAAGTCGGCCCGTCGTAAGTTCCGTGGTACCTATGTAGGGAGATCTCAAATTTATTATTTTTTAAAAAAATATTAAAAAACTAGCCAATACCATAACAGATGTTCATTTTATTAGTTATTTGTGTCTTTTGAAAAAATCTTATTGTTTGCTATAGAATTTTCGGTTCAAAATAGACAAAATTCAAGAACCCTGCAAAAAAATATAATTGCCGTATAATTGATGATCTACCAATCGAATTGATGTAGTACATGCATGACTGGGTGTACAAGTACTGTAGATCAACGATAATTTAATAACCGTGCTATATGGAGAAAAATCTATGTTATCGAAATGTCACTGAAATGATTTCTGATTACTAATTATGCAAAGCTACCTTTTCAAATATGATCCAGAATCAGATAAATTAAAATAGAATTTTAAAACTAAATATAATAAAACTTATACTTACATGCTAATAATTTGATAAAAATATTTGTTAAAATATTTATTAAATGCATATTTTGAGAATAATAATTTTAAAACTAAATGCAATAAAACTTATACTTTTAACTCCCTTCCTTAAAAATTTTTTTAATGCCTTTGATTTTCTTTTTTAACAATTTCTACGGTTTCTTCTAAAAATCTATTGGCTGAGAACGGGCGTCGAATACGACAAAGCTCTGGCGTATTTCGTGACTGATTAAGCATATTGAAGGTAGAACTAATTTTATTGAAATTTCAACCACGTGAAAGGTTGCGTTGATAACCACATTTGTAGCACATTACATCATCTATTTTAAAATTTATATTTACTGTATAGTGAATTTTATAAGGTTATCAGATATTGAAGATCAAGATATTATGATCTGCTCAATGTAGTGTAGCAGAATAGGCGAGTGGTCATTAGCCAGATGATCAGGGTTCAATTCCATCGTGGACCAACCGCTCTTAGCCGACGGAGTAAGTGTTGGAAAGCTGTACCTATGTGGTGGATTTCTTTTTTAAAAAAAATTAGCAGTATCACGACAAAGGTTCATTTTTAATGGTTATTTATTTCTATTGAAAAACTTATTATTATAATAGAACTTTCGGCCCAAAATATACATAAAAATTTTTTTCGTAAGAACCCACGCAAAAAATCCATCTGATTGATTGTCGATCCTTGAATTTTTATTGGCTACTTAAAGTAACGTCCTATATGAAAATACAATCGATCATATAAAAAAATCTGATTAAATTTTTCAGAATTGAACAAAATTTCTTTAATATTTCGTTAGCTGTTCATTATGTACCGTAGTATACTAACCAAAGTGCAGAAGTAAAAATTACATTGTTTACTTAACATATGTATCACACACCATACACTTCCAAATTAAGCACCCCTGAAAATAAGTACCCGCGTAAGGTTAAACCAGTATTGCTGTATTGTTATAGAAATCTTAAAGATAATACAAAATAAAAATCCTATACGGTATTATCATCAAAGATCCCTATTTCTATACAATACGACGCTTTTTACTAAGAAAAGTATTTCAAAAAATTACAATTGACTGTATAAAAAAATGTTCGTCGCCAATCATATTAAGAACTTCAGATATGTATAAAAAACATTGATATACATTATTTGTCACCACGGGTACTTTAGTCCACTACATACAGTAAATTCGTTACTTACTATTTGAAAGTAACAAATTGATATAATGAATAGTCAACAAAAAGGAATTTTGTTCTCCGACGTTACTTCCTGGCAAGTGATATATTTTTAATCAATCTATGTGTACATTGCGCTTATTCACGTTCAGAATGATATGAAGCTGAAATGGCACATTAAAGTTCTCAACTGCAATTTATTAATCAAAAATTCAGCGGATATGGATGATTTAGATCAATGTTGTTCACTGGAACGTTCCAGTGGGAATTACTGGAATTGGAAGATCACTGGACTTGACTGGATGGAATTCGAAGCATAATAGCTTCCAGTGATCAAATATCACTGGACCATTCCAGTGAAGTTTTTTATCACTGGAATGGAAGTTCCAGTGACGTCCAGTGGCTTCCAGTGGCTTCTGATTAGCCAATTCGAATCAATCACCGAAGATAGTACGTAAGCAGTGTGAACCGCAGAATTGGAAGCACGTGAATACTGCGGCTCGGAAACGGTTCCACAAGTATGCCGACCTTTTAATAAAAATAGAGTTACCCCGGCTGTATACACTGTATTCGCTGTATCGGCTGTTTAATGGTGATAAAGGGAATCATGGATGTAATCAGTATAGTCAGTATACAGTATAATCAGTATAAACAATATATCGCTCAAACCGTGTATAATGTGTTCTAATTAAAAGAAAGTATATAATAAAGGC
>CAJVPY010006372.1:0-10574 GCA_910591965.1 Dentiscutata erythropus | reverse complement strand
TCGATTCAGTTCTTGTTAATGTTGCTGGTGTATCAGCAGTTGTTTTTTTAGTAGTTGTTGTTTCAACAGTTGTTGATGCTGCTGGTACTGTTTCAGCGGATACTGCTGGTATTGTTCTAGTGGTTTCTACTAGTGTGGCTATTACTGGTGTGGTTGCTGCTGGTGTGGTTGCTGCTGGTGTGGTTGCTGATACTGGTGTGGTTGTTGATATTGGAGTTATTGCTGCTAGTGTAGTTGTTGTTTTAAGAACATATCCTTTTTCATCTGGTCTCTTTCTTCGCGTATATAATACTTCTTCATCATCATACTTCTTTTTACTTCTTTTATGGCTTTCATCACTGCCACTTTTTCTCTTCTAGAACTATAATGCTTTTTTTTTTTTCTTTTTTTTTTTTGGGTCTTCTTGCCTGAAAAAATAATCGGTGTCAAATTCAGGTACTGGTATATTATATCATTTTAGGGCTTTTTCGGATAATGCCCAAGATAGGCAATCTGGGGGCAGTGAATTTTCATTATCCACAACTCCTTCCATATAGTGGTGCTCTATAATCGTCTTATTTTTTAACTGAAGCTGTTTTACAATTGGGTTTATATGCTTGTGAAACAGCCTTTTTAACTAAATTATTATTATTATTATTATTATTATTATTATTATTTTAATATTTAAGGTGAGACCTATATATTATAAATCTAACATTCTTAATATTAATAATTAATTATACTTACATTCCATTCTTGCACTATTTGTCTTTACACACTAATTTTTTTTTTTATCCCCTTCTTGTGATGCTTCCTCATCTGTTATATATTCTTCAACCGAATAATATGCATTACCACCTTTACTCTTAGTTAACATCTCCAAATCTTCTCTATTGTACCTCTTTATAGTTTTACTGCTTGATTTTAATAAAAATGACACTGTGTTACATCTTCTTCTCCTTTTCTAATTATTTCATAAAACATAAAAATAAATAAATTAAATAAATAAATAAATAAATAAAATAAATAAAATAAATAAAATAAATAAAATAAATAAATAAAATTATTATTCTTATATTGTTCACCTTACTATTCCTATCTATTCGGGCCCTATTATAGTCTCTTAAACCAGGATCGGCATTTATCACTGCAGTGCACCTCTGCATCTTATGATGTTGTTTTAGTATCTTCTCAATAGAGCCCGAATATTGTTCGTAACCTGGCAATTTTTTGCCAATTGCCAGGATTAATTTTAGATATATATCTCTTGACTGATCTGACCAGGGCCTAAGGGGATTGGGTTTTTGCAAGGACAATTTGCTACACTCAATTAATACCTTAATTTCATCCTATATAAAAATAAAAAATAAAAAAATAAAAAATAAAAAAAATAAAAAATAAAAAAAATATATAAATAAAAAGATGCAAGAATAATAATATATTTACCTGAAGATGGGACGATTGCTTCTTGGTTAGTAGATTTGGCACATTATCTGAGCTACTACTTGTACTGCTAGTGCTTCTACTACTACTACTACTACTACTTTGTTATTTGCTGCTTTTGCTTCTCCTATTGCTCTTACTTCTTCTACTACTATGGCTACTTCTACAGCTACAGCTACTTCTATGGCTACTTTTTTTACTACTTTTACGTGATCATCTCTTTTCTTCTTCTTCGCTACTAGTAGTGTCTGCATTACTAGAGCTAGAGCTAGAGCTGGCAGTGCTATACCTCTCCCTTCTTTTTCTTTTGCTCCTAAGGTCTGACATAGCTTTTTCAATTGCCGGGCGATAGATCTCTCATCCACTAAATATATATTAAATTAATTAAGTTTATAATTATAATTTATTACCTAATATATTGGCTGATAATCTTCTTACATTTTTTTTATATTTACACAATTTCATTTTCTTTTGGGCTATTTTGTTACTTCTGGCCTTGGAAAGCTTCTTCTCTTTAGCTATTTTAATATTTGATGATGATAAAAGTAAATTGAAAGTTGATAATTTGATTTACGAAAATTCTTAGAAAATTTACCACCCTTTTATAAATATTATAGAATCAAATTATAAGTATAGAAATTATATTAATATCGCCTTAATATCATTAATTAATTACTGATTACATTAAAATAATAATATACCTTTCACTTGGAAGATAGTTTGATGAATATCAGCGATTTTTCATTGTTAAATAAATATAGTAAAAATAAAACAATAACAAATATATTAATATCACCTTAATATCATTAATTAATTACTGATTACAATATACCTTTAGCTTGGAAGATAGTTTGATGAATATCAGCGATTTTTTATTGTTAAATAAATATAGTAAAAATAAAACAATAATAAATATATTAATATCACCTTAATATCATTAATTAATTACTGATTACATTAAAATAATAATATACCTTTCGCATAGAAGTTAGTTTGATAAATATTTCAATTACCGGATTTAGTAGTTATACTGATTTTGGCGATTTTTCATTGTTAAATATAGTAAAAATAAAACAATAACAAATATATCAATATCGCTTTAATATTATTAATTAATTACAGTTAGGGAATAGATAGTGCAGATCACATCTTATATAGGCATAGATCATCACTTGATTGATTCTGAAAATTTCCAAAACATAATCGTTGTCGTCAAGTAAAAAAATTTTTTTTTACTTCATTTTTAAAATTAATTTAATTTAATTATTATAATACTGCAATATATATTGAGAATACAATTTTATTGCCTTCGTTTTTTTTAAAATAAAATTTATTTTTTATTTATTAATTGTGCTATATCACAAATATACAAACACTTATACTACATCCCGAATCTAACTCTTGTCCCAAATCTATCAACTCTAATTCTAAATCTATCTATTATTCTTATATTCATTCCAAATCTATCTAATTATTGTGCTAAGTTTGTTTGCTAATATGCTACATTTGTCCTAATTATCATGCTACATATATGCCTAACTATCTCTATCTATCCTAACTATTTGTTTTTAATATTATACTATGTTTAATCTTAAATATCTTGAGTTCTCTTCTGCAAGCCATACTGATACCTATACAAGATTTAAATTAAAATATAAAAGTTGTAGTATTTAAATCTTCGTTTAATACAAATCAAAATAGTATAAAAAAAATATTTTAGGTTGACTAATGACGATTCTTAACCTCCAATATGAAGTAAATACCTTTTTTTTAGCCTCTTATTTACTTTGGCAAAAAAAGTTTGCCACTGTTAATTAATTTTGATTATTGAAACTAGGCATCTTGAAGTATGTATTTGAAGCTTACTAGAACTTAATAACTATTAAAATTTTTTTTTTAAATTATACGATGTTTGAGGAGAAAAGGACATGTGAGAGCCAATCAAATTCAGAAATCTGTTTGTAGATCATTCTAGAACATGATTTCTTAATTTGTTAAATCCCCTGACTGAATTACTGATTACATTAAAATAATAATATACCTTTTGCTTGGAAGATATGTGAATGAATATCTTAATTACCAGATTTAGTAGTTATACTGATTTCGGCGATTTTTTATTGTTAAATAAATATAGTAAAAATAAAACAATAACAAATATATTAATATCGCCTTAATATCATTAATTAATTACTGATTATATTGAAATAATAATATACCTTTCACTTGGAAGATACGTGAATGAACATCTCAATTACTGGATTACCAATTTTGGCAATTTTTCATTGTTAAATAAATATAGTAAAAATAAAACAATAAAAAAATATATTAAAATCATCTTAATATCATTAATTAATTACTGATTATATTAAAATAATAATATACCTTTCGCTTGGAAAATAGTTTGACGAACATCTCAATTACTGGATTATACCAGTGTTGGACGATGATTTTATATAATACAGAATATATGAATCATATGCCTTATGATATAGATCATGTCATATTATTAAAATATGACACTTCATATAATATTGTAATATGACAAATTATATAAGTCATGTTATTTACATTACATCATTGTCCAACACTGAGTTATACTGATTTTAGTGATTTTTCATTGTTAAATAAATATAGTAAAAATAAAACAATAAAAAATATATATTAATATCGCCTTAATATCATTAATTAATTACTGATTACTAAGGTTAGGATCTCGTAGCCTAGTGGTCTAGACACCTAACTTTCCACAGATGAGGTCGATGGTTCAATTACAGCTGGTGGTAATTAATTTAATTAATTATCTCTGTAACCTTCGGAGGCTTTTGAATATGAAACCCTGTGGTGGTAAGACTATGTGAAGTACATATTTGGCTAATAAAGAATTCTTGGAAGAAGTCCCGAGCCATGGAGAAGATCAGGCACTGCATGTGACATGGGTCACAGAAGGTAATACTGCAGAAGGCTGTGCGTGTGAATTCACAATTAGCAAGGTAGCACTAATAACCCTAAGGCGGCATTGGGATCTTGATTAGGAGTATGGCTGTATGCAGTATATCCAGAAGTGGTGAGAGAAGAGGTGAACATAGTATGAGGCTGTGGTAAAAGAATGGCTTTACCAAATATGGAACACCTCTGGCACAAGAAAACAAGGAAAACTAGCTAAAAGAAACCCCAATAAGCATAGAAGCAAGCACTCTGGTGGTACAAAAATAAAGTCGGCTAGTAAGTAATGTGTCGCACAACCTATATGGGAGTCATAGAAGCATGACGAAACATAGCAGAAGCGTGGGTCCCAGGTTACTGGCTTGTGATAGTAATTAAATGAGGTACTTAACTCCCGTTCTAAGGATCTAGACTTCTGTAATACCATACCAATAGGGAGTACTATAAAAGGAGTGGTAGCATAATTTGGTGGTGTACGATGTGAATACCTGGAACCATGTGAACAGCTCTCCTAATGGCAGCAACAGGTGGCTTGAGATACGGGTCTTTGGATGGCGGCAACACCTGGCTTGAAATATGGATTAGGAACTGAAGTAACATCTCGAGGGACACCAAACTGGAAGCAAGAAGAGTGCCTATTCCTAGGACACCAATTTGGAAGTTATACAAGAAATGAATTAGGAGTAATGTGATAAGTGATGAGGAGTGGATTATAACTGGTAGATGTTGTATAGTAGTATATATGCGGGGTATATACGAATTAGTAAAAACATTAAGATTCTGAGTTAAATCAGGACTTAGAATGCTTCTTGATAGAGGTACCTAAGGATATTTGTCTCATATGTGAGATGGTGCAAACGGTTGTATCTGGGTGCTATATAAAGTAGCCAGGTGAGGTCATTATAACTACTTAGATAAGTTAAATATATATATAATATCTGTAATGTTTAGTTAAAAATAAGTAATAAAGTTAATGACAAAAGCGTTGAAGTTTAAAAAAAAAAAAATTACTAATTACATTAAAATAATAATATACCTTGCGCTTGAAAGATAGTTTGACAAACATCTCAATTACCAGATTTAGTAGTTATACTGATTTCAGTAATTTTTCATTGTTAAATATATAAAGTAAAAATAAAACAATAACAAATATATTAATATCGTCTTAATATCATTAATTAATTACTAATTACATTAAAATAATATACCCAATATGCGATAGAAATGTATATCACATGATTATTAGGGATTCTGCATTGTTTTCTTGATCTTGTATATAAAAAAAGAAACAATGCCGAATCTTTAATAATACCTATTCTTTTATCACCATGCAATTAATTGTTTGAATAACCAGGCTTGGTTTGACACTATATATATTAGATACTGCTATAATATATTTAGTTAATTTTTGTTAGGAAGATACATGGAAAATTTTTGTTAGGAAGATACACAGAATAATTGTTTAGTTATACAAAATCGAAGATTACGCTTTTTAATTCTTCTGCATAGTATTATATATCTAAATTTTCTTATAAAAAGATTCAGTTATTAAAGCATAAATAATATAGTTGAAAATTTGGAAAATAATTTTGCTTCACATAGTTAAAAATTTCTTCATTGTTAAGGATTTAACATATTTGTCTTTGATGGCATGTATGTTTTGTTGAATATCGGCTTTCATAGTTAAAAATAATTTTTTGGTACAACTTTAACACGTTTATCTTTAACTTTCAAAGAGCTTTGTTTCATTTGAGATGTTTATATAACATAAGTCACAGGTGTTTGAAGAATTCTGCATATTACTTCTCCAATTCGTATGCAAACAAATTACTTTGTTGAATTTTTCGTGTTATCTTTAACTTTTTCAAAAGTTTTTTGGTTGAGCCTTTATTTTGACGAACAGCAAAATCATGAATTTTCTTAGAATTCGGTGTATATCTTTGATAGTCTTTCTGTGCTCATAATATTACTATATTTGGTATAATGTTTTTGTAATATTTGTGTATATTTATATTTTGTACTTTCATTTAAAAAAAAAAAAAAGAAGAAATTGGTGCATTCTAGAGATAAAAAAAATTAACACATTCTGAAAAGAAGAACAGACAATGTATTGTTTACATATTATTTATATTAATGGAAGAATTAATTCCAAACAATGGTCTTCAGTAAGTGAAATCTAAAGTATACCCTGACTTAGTTTGAATTCCGATCATTGAACAAATCTACAGTATACTCTTAATTTGTTTTTATGCATTTATAGCAAATTTATTCAAAAAAGTATTTAAGACGATATATGTATTATACTTTTTTTTGCCAAAATTCAATAAAATATTAAACCCGATATTAAATATATAATAGTAAATAAAAAATGTCATCATCCAAAGATAATTCTAAACACAAAACAAAAAAGTTCAATGTCATTGTCCAAAATGTAATAGGAAATTTGTTGATTGAAGAATGCAACAAGAGCATATCAGCCTAGCCGATATTGGTAGATCTACTACAACTGTAGAGAGATCATCAACTAAATGTAAATATAAAGAAGAACCACTTTCAAAACACAATAGTTCAGAAAGTGAAGATTCTAAAAATGAATATTCGAATAGCAGTACTTCTGAAAATGAGAAAGTACCACTACTAGCATTCCAACCAATAAGTGATAATTCAAGTGGATCTTTGAATAACAGTAGTTTTGAAAATGATAAAACTAATGATTAAGAAAGTGAAGAAGATAGTACAACTAGCGAAGAAGATAATACAACCAGTGAAAATGATGAAGAAGATAGCTCTGTTAGAGAAGTCAATATAATAAGTTTATATCTAGAAGATGATTTTGATGAAAAATCATCAATTTCTAGAAAATCAAATAAAGAAAAGTTTAAAAAGATAACATTGGATGAAGAGATGAATATTGATTAATCATTAGGAAATAAACTACTATTTGATGTATATTAACTATTAGATGAAGATATTCCTATGGATGAAGATGTTCCTATAACAATTATAGACGAAGAGCCTGATGAGCCTGATGATTTATTTTCTTCAAGTGATTCGTCAACAGACTCACAAAAATATAAAGCTATTGACTTTAATTTACCAGATCTCGATTCTGAAGTTTTTGACCCACCTTTTAAGTTTGAAAATAGTTCGAATGATTAGATAACCTTATAGATTATAAAATATCAGCAAAGATTCAACATATCCAATACCGGTACAAAAGCACTAACAAAGTACATATGTTGTTTACTTCAATATTTTTAAATAAACGAAGCTGATAAGTTATTGACATCTATATATACCTTAAAATTATCTTTAGGTATCTTAACCAAATATAAAAAATATGCTATATATCTGAAATGTCAAACACTTTATAATCTATTAGAAATAAAAGAATATGAAGTAGATGATCAACCAGCATGTAAAAGGTATATATATATAGAATTTCCCAATCATAGAACAATATCTAAACAATCAGCATGTAATGAACCATTAGCAGAATTAATAAATACAAGAGAAGATGTATTATTATGTCTATTAAAACTTTACTCGATTGGAAGCATAAAGCAACAACTTTATATGATGTATCAGCAAGCAGGCATTGAAAAAATGTTAACACATTCTAGTAAAAGAAAAGTCCCAGAAGAAATTTACTTGGATATTTATGAGGGCAATATCTGGAAAACTTTGCCATAAATCCAGATAATCCAAGTCTATTTTTTACAGAAGAAACACTTGATACACATATTGGCCTAGCTATTAATATCAATTGGTTTCAGCTATTCGATTATACAGTCTATAGCACCAGAGTAATTTATGGAGTTTTGTGTAATTTACTACATGAAGAACGATTTAAACCAAACAATATTTTAATTTTAGGTATTATCTCAGAACCAAATAAACCTAGTTTGCATCAAATAAATAATTACATTGTACCAATTGTAGATAAGTTAATTGATGATCTGCCACTTACCTGAAGAAAATGATCTATATATATTAAATAAAAATGATGCATTTCATATAATAAAATCCTAATATAGAAATATGAAAAATTTTAGTACATATACACACATAATATATACTGCAGTACTGTAATACCAGATACGTATAAATTACATATAGATATCTAATCGATAATACGCATATATTTTCTATATATTTAGTTGAATACACTCTAACTTTTTAATTTTAATATAATTATTTATTCACTTTGTTAACTAGACTTAACCCATATTCGTTTATAATAACTAAAACCCAAATATACGACACTTATTTTTCTCACTAAATCTCGATTTCATTAACAAACACCTTTAAAAACTTAAGTATACGCTAACCTTTTATTTATTTATATCATTCTAATCTATCGTCATTATTTTATATTTTTTATTTTCGCACCTTCTTATTCACTACTAATATCATTCTCTAGATCAACTTTCATTTATATTAACTAAAACCCAAATTTACGACTAATTAAATCTCGATCTTATTAACAAACACCTATATAAAAAACTTAAGTATATGCTAATTTACTTTTATCGTTCTAATCTATCTTTGTTATTTTATATATTTTATTTTCACACCTTATTTACTACTTATACTAACATTCATATCATTCTCTAGATCAACTTTTGCTTATATTATTTATTAGATCTAATCTATTAAGTCTATTCATTACTTCTAGAACTATTCTAAGTCTATTCACTTTTATTAAAATCTAGAATCATTCTAAGTCTATTTGTTACTACTTCACTTTTTATTAAAATAAAGAATTATTCTTTGTAGTTCTATATTCGTTCATTATTCCTCTTAATCTACTATTTATTTATTAGATTTATTACTTTCAATATTTATATGTTTACTCTCACTAAATCATTTCATTTATTTTATATTTCTTTATTAATTGTTTAGATTTTACTTTCAACATTCATACGTACACTTTTACTAAAACATTTCATTTATTTTATTAATGTGTTATATTATCGCTTTATACTGGTTCTTATTCGATTCGATATTCATTATTACTAGGTTCTATTTCACACTGTAGACTAATAATTAGAATCATATTCGATAAGACTATGGTATATTCTAACAACAATTATCTAATTCATTCATTAATTTAATTTAGACTATAGTTAACATATTTTAAAAAATGTGAATTCGTCACATATCATAGAAGTGTAAATAAAAAATTATTTATTTGTATTATACTTTTATATACTCTATATGTGCTATAAATATTTTCTAATGTATAGCTAATTCATCTAAGTTTATCAGTATATTATACTTTTCAAATCGCTAATAATTTTATTCAGCCTATAATTATAAACCACTTATTAATCTATAAATTAAAATCAGAAGTTCACAAACCAAGAACATTGATGCTTGCTTACTATTTATAATGCCTTTTAGCCTGTATATTCATTAACTAGTCGGAATTAAAATCAGTAAGTCAAGCCTGCTTACCACTATATCATGCCCATTAAATCGCACAGATCGAATGAAGGCAAATCAGGCTCTAACTGGTATCACGCAACCCGATATAAACCTAATTTGAAAGGATATAAATCGGGTTCATATAGGTATTCAATAATATCTGAGTGCTATTAGTAAATCAATAAAGCTTGCCTTATAGCTTGATATGTATTGAACACCTATGTGAACCTGATTTGTATCCTAAAGGTTTTTCTCCTATTTGCGCCAAATATCTATTTCATATCGGGATTGCATGATGCCGGTTAAAGCCCGATTTGCCTTCATTTGATCTGTGATCAATTATAAAAAAAATTTATCAATCGGTGAAATTAAGGTCAGTAAATCAAGTCCACAAACCAACATAAATGCTTGTTTACCATCTATAATACCCTATTTGTGCTAATCATCTTATTCGGACCTGTGTTATAAAGGTTATAAAGAATATTTATTAACCACAAGTCGAAAAAAAAATAAATTAGAAAATATCACAGTTCCAATTTTGTTGATTTTTAGTGCCTATCGTAACAGTAACAGAGACATATTAGGTGCTGATAGAGCTATCAGAAAGCTATCAGAACTGATATGTGTCTGATATCTCTATCAGCATCTAATATGTCTCTGTTGTTGTCACAATAGGCACCAAAGATCAACAGAAAACCAAGTCTGATATTTCTATGATATTATTTAAGTTTAAATAAAATTTACCTTTGATACCAGTAATTTGCTTTATGTAAATCTCT
>CAJVPY010006371.1:0-10575 GCA_910591965.1 Dentiscutata erythropus | reverse complement strand
AAAAAGGTCTGGAAGAGAAATTAAAGATTGTCAAGGAAAGATGGGTGTTTGTAGGAAGAGTTTGATGGAGATATGCACATCGCTCTAGTCATGTAACATTTTAAGACATTAGTAAAAAATTTCAAATGCTGTTACAATGAATTATACCGACATTTAATATTAAAATCTGAAAAAAAAAAAATTATCAGTATAGAAAGATTTTATGATATCGTTATAGCCAGATATTGGTATAACTAAATGACATGTATTCAGTAAAAATATTTCTCCTATCTTGCTTTAGAGTAAAATTGTTTATATATCAATTAATTAAAATTTAAGATCGAGTATAATAAAAATAAAATAAAATGACACATTTTTCTGTATTTAAATTTTATCGTTATTATTAAATATGAAATTGTGGATGTTTCTTCATCATCAGGCGAATCTATTTGTCGCCGGCAGTCATTGTTCAATTTTACTATATACTATGACCTTTCTAACCCTAAATACACTGTAAATAAAATCCGGGCACTGTCACCACTGATGACAATTAGATTATTTTAAATAAATATGCAGGATTGGGGTGTGCGATTATGTAGATCAAAACTACGATCTCACAAATATATGAACTCCCTACTATAGTACTAAGTTGTCTTCCTCACATAAAAAGATGTGATTATTAAAATTTTAATAGTAATGTGATTATATAAAGTTAATAAATAAAGGGAATTATTATTCGTACCCCCCTGCAAAAATTAAAGTATTTTTTAACTTTGAAAGAAGATATCACAGCAACCACCAAGTTAAATTCGATGAATTTTTTTATCCGAATTATATGAATTTATAGAATTTGAACAAAAAAAAATTCATCGAATTTGACTTAATGTATCTTCGTTCAAAAAATTTTTTTAACTTTGAGCGATGATATCTTAGCAACCCCTAGGTTAAATTCGATGAACTTTTTTTTGTTTGAATTCTATAAATTCACAGAATCAAATAAAAAAAGGTTCATCGAATTTGGCCTGGTGGTTGTTGTGATATCTTCACTCGAAGGTTTAAAAAAATTCAAACCGTCTATCAAAACAAAAGCTGCGCCAAAATTTTCTCCAAACAAAGCAACCGCGAAGTTAAATACAATAAAAATTTTATTTGAATTCTATGAATTCGTAGAATTTAAGTTTGGAGAAAATTTTGGCGCAGCTTTTGTTTTGATAGGCGTTTTGAACTTTTTTTAAATACTTAAGCAAAGATATCTCAGCAACCCCCAGGTCAAATTCGATGAACTTTTTTTTATTTGAATTCTATGAATTTATAGAATTCAAACAAAAAATAGTTTATCAAATTTGACCTGGTGGTTGCTAAGATATTTTCGCTCAAAGTTTGAAAAAATTTGGTACAGCTTTTGTGTACTCTAACCCTAACTACTAACTAACCCTAACTGCTAACTTAATCGCTCAACCTAGCCCTAACTATATTTTGAACTATTTTAAGGTTGAATACAATGACCTTTTTTTTTGTTTGAATTCTATGAATTCGCAGAATTTTAACAAGTTTATCGAATTTGACCTGGTGTTTGCTAAGATATGGGGTCTTTGCCTTGAAAATAACCTTACGGTATCATGTACCGTAAGGTCATTTTCAAGGCAAAGACCCCATATCTTCGCTCAAAGTTAAAAAAATTTTAACACAGCTTGTTTTGAACTTTTTTAAACATCATCTCAGCACTCCAAATTTCTTTTGCCAATGGATTGATACTAAAATATTGAAATATTTGCACACGCCATCACAAGATCTGGCGGCCGCAAATTATAACAGACAAGTATGAATGTTTTTAGGTCTTGCTTTTCTTTTATTTCGTCTGATTGGCTGATGTAAATTAATTGCTCGGGTAACTTATTTATACACTTTAAAGTACTTTTCGAGAACGTAACGTTTCACTAATAAAAAATCACTGCAAAAGCTTAATTCTTTCACAGAACTTTCTATTCCAGTGATCACGTACGTTACTCGTTATTTTGATAATTACAGTTTTATTTAATAAATGTCGATTTTTAAAATGAGTGCTGCAAAGCAAAAACCTGGAATTAATTTTCAAAAAATGATATAAAATCTTTTTGTGACATTAAAAGATCAGGTTTTCGCTTTGCGCTATTTAATCATACTTGGTTTAGATATAATAACAAAATGTAGTAATAATCTATTTATAAATTATTACGATAAATGTAATATCGATACGTACAATAATCATAAAATATTCCTCAAAATTTCAACATCAAAAAAGTAATGTTCCATTTTTTATTAAACGGAAATTTCCGGTTTTACATAAATAATCATGTAACGTAGATCTTCATTCAAGTTGACGTTAATTCCAATTTTAGGCCTACATAAAAACATAAAATGTCGGAGTTACGACTTTGGATTATTTGCACCAAAATCAAGAATATTATAAAACATTCATATTTGTCTGTTATAATTTGTGGCCGTCAGATCAAAAATATTTTACAATCCATTGGCAGAAGAAATTTGGGGAAATTCTAGATAGGTTTACAGTTTTTCAGGATAGGGAGCCACCGTCAGGAATGGATCAACAAGCCTTTGCAAGGCTATTAACATTTGAGAAGGGTTGTCAATTTTGTAAAACTAAAGAGAAACCGTTGATAATATATTAGATTCTTGGTGTTCGCTCTTGCGAGAACTGTATGTTCCCAAGAGTTTTGAGGTAATTTATTATTTTACATATATATATATTTTATAATAATTTGAATCCGAATAAAATTTTATTAATAATATTCAACGATAATGAAGCTCCTGGACTTATTGTACCAGTAACACCAAGCATAGATTTACCAGAATCTCCACATTATTGGATCGATCATGTTAAGAATACTATCGCGTTTTTTATGAATGCTGATGATGATAATAAGCGATGTGCGTTAAATAGCTTAAGAGAAGATGTCGGAAATAAATATGAAGAAGCCTAAAATTATGAAAAATGGATGTTTAATTTACGTAAAATCTACCTTGGACTTTTTTCAAGATTTCACGGTGGAATTGATTAAGAAGCTTTATTCAAAATGCAAGAAGATCATGAATACAAAAAATTGAAGACTTCGAAAGTAATCCTTTTTTGGTACAGGATTGGCAGTAATATTATAAATCAAGAATTTTCCAAATCGCCCAAAGAAATTATGATAATCTCACAAGCTCAAATTTTCCTCCTACACGGGTTCCATCAAAGGACAAATTTAACTAAAAAAATACAAAAAACAATTGTTAAATGTCTAAGGAAATTAACATATGCCTCAGAAGAGAGAAAATCACACAAGTAAAAATTTTTTTTACAAAAATATCTTCTGCGGTCTAATTAAAAATGTTCATTACTAATAAATGTTATTTTGATTATTACAGATCACGTTAGGGACGTGTCCTCCTACCCTACGATATAGTGAGAGATTTTTTGTAATCTATAACGTGGATGCGCGCGTCAAAAAATTTTTTACCTCTTAACAAAAAAAACTATGCGATATACCTGAGTTACTGGTGAAAATTTTTAAACGTAATAAGAAATCTGATGTCTATAGCTTTGGAGTAATTCTTTGGGAAATTTCAAGCGGAAGACCACCATTCCCATCCTTTGATTCAGAATTTTAAGGGTAAACATAGAAAAGCCTAATAATAAAAGCATTTCTTGGATTACTTTCAAAACACAACTTAGATATTTTGCTCCGGTCTTCAACTGGCTACCATATTATTCATTTCAAACTTTTTGGGGTGATTTTGTCGCCTCGTTAACTGTCACGACTATTCTATTACTGTACCTTCAGAATTATCATATTCTGTATTGGCGGCTGTTCACGGTTTATATAGTATAGTAATACCTGGAATAGTTTATGCCTTTCTTGGAACTTCGAGGTAAATATCCGTGATTTATATTTCCATGATTAGATAATTTCACTAGTTAATCAGGCAATTGGTTATTGGTCCCGAAACTTTAGTATCTATGCTTGTAGGTTCTTCGATTGTGCAGCAACAAAAATATTTAGAGAAATCTGATCCTGAAACAGCTATTATAATTGCTGGATTGATTACATTTTTTGTGGGTATCTTGACGCTCATAATAGGAATATTCAGACTGGGTTTTATCGATTCTGTATTATTTCGCGCTCTTTTAAGAGGTTTCATCTCAGCTGTGGCGATCGTGATCATAATTGAACTAGGTTTCATCAGTAGAAAAATTCATTTATATCGTGGTGAAGCCCATAGACTTACGACTGTAGTTTCATTCTCTAGTTTTATTTTTCTTCTGTTAAGTGCTGCTCTCAAATCAAGGTATTCAAGGCGATATCCTTGGGTTCAATTTATTCCTGAAATTTTAATATATGGAATTATTTTTACTATTTTATGTGCTATTTTCAAATGGGATATGGATGGTCATATTCAAGGTGGTGGTTTTCCTTCTTTCCAAATTCCTACACCATCACATAAGATACATATACTGGATTATTTCCAAACTGCTGTTTTGATTTCAATTGTTGGGTTTGTAGAGTCGTTGTGGTTACCAAAACTTATGCGACAAAATATAATTATTCTGTCAGTTCAAACGTGAATTAGTAGCCTTAGGCGCTGCTAATTTAATATGTAGCTTTTTCCAAGGGTTTCCTGCATATGGTGGTATGACGAGGAGTAGCATAAATGATAGAGCTGGTGCTAAAACGCAATTTTCTGGGTTGATAACTTGTATATTTGTACTTGTTTGTTTGTTTTTCCTCCTTCCTTTATTCTTTCATCTACCCAAATCGGTTTTGGCGTCAATTATTAGTTTTGTAGCATTAACATTAATGCATGAGCTTCCCAATGACCTGCATTTCATGTATAAAATCAGAACATGAATGAGTTTGGTTTATTATTTTTGACTTTCTTAATTATAATTTTTGTTTCAATCGAATACGGCGCATTGATATTAGTTGCATTGTCTTTGGTGCTTGTGGTTAAGCATACCACTTATCCACGTATTGCCACATTGGTAATTTATTGATTTTAAAATTCTTGACAAATATTCAAATGATTGTTCAAATATTCATTATCTTTTTTTATTTATTTTTTTTTGAAAAAAAAAAAAAGTATAGGGTCATATTGGTAATACCAACAAATTTAAACCGATCAAGGACTTTCCTGATTCTGCTGAGCACGTAGAAGATGTACCTGTTGTTCGAATATCAGAGCCTTTAACACCGGTCAATTAAACGATCGATTAAGACAACTAGAAGCGTTTGGTGATATGAGTGTTCATCCTTCTGAAGAGGCGCGATTGTCACCAGTTGAAAAAGTAATTTTTGATATAGAAATTATGGAAGATTTAGACGCTAGGTAATTTATTAAAATAACTTATTAAATGACGAATATTTATAATTATACTAATTCAATTCTAATATTTGTGCATATTAAGTGCTGCACAAATTCTCACAGAAATAGTAGAAACTTATCACAGCCGTAATGCCAATGTTTTCTTTGTAAAACTACGTGAAAACCAAAAGAAACTTTTCGTTCGATCAGGATTATGGAATAAAGTAGGAGAAGACCATTTCTTCGGGTAATTTTGATTTATTTGGTTTAATATCAAATTTTTCATCCACATTTATAGAAGGTACGCCATCTCAATGTAATAATGAAATTTCTTTTATTTATATTCTTGCATATTAGTAAACCGACATTGGAGCAAATTTTTTCTGGCATCCTTTTTCACTTAGTAAAAACTCTACGTTTATATCCGGATATTTTTCATCTGCCATTGAAGATGACAAAATCAATATGGAATAATTGTTGATCTCCCTATTACTCTTTTTTAATTATGCAAGATTTTTAAAGTTCTCGGTCTTTACCTTCTTGGATATAATCTTCGAACTTGACTAAATTAGAATCTATTGATTTAGATGATTTATCTAATTTATTAATTAAGATATTTGTTGATAGTGGCGCTACTTTATTGAAATTAAATATCCGTGGAGTTATTCAAAACGGTAATTCAAATTTGGTTATTAAACCAGAAGTCTTTTACTCATTAAGACAGAATGATCAAATTTTTTTCTCAGCTTCAAGAATTAACTGTAAGATTATCAGTTGACAATAATCTTGACGACGATTAGGGTCCTTTTGATCCAGCAGGCACCTGGACTCATGGATGTATGGAGAGATGAATTTTAGGTAAGATTGCGATATAAGATTAAATAAACCTTTCGCCAATGTGAAATTACTGATTTCTCTAATGCACAAATTTAGAATTATATGAGGATTAGGTTTAGCACAAAATATTAGAATCACAAATCGAAACGGGTACTCTATAATCGTAAATCTAATCAGCAAACCTTGGAACGATCAAATGTAGTAATTTATGCACTATGATTACTGAATATTCTAGCAGTGATTACAATGTTTGTTAAGGATAAAAACACGTATGGATTTGAACACTTGCATGCGGTCTGTCTTTTAATAATATTTAATTCTTAATTTACTTCTAATGCAGGTTTATTGCTTTCATTATTTATAGGTTACAAAAGACGTAATTCAAAAAAAAATAATTATTATTATCCGGCGCGTAGGTTTTTCGGCATCGTTCAATGGGCAAAAATCCGAAGTATTTATACAGTATTTAGAAGAAATTAGTTGCAATCAAATTATGTTCAAAGGCACAACGGCACCTCTGTGGATTTTTGTCTCCCGAGCAGCAAACATCAACCTTAGCAATAGAGGGATTAGTAACGAACCTCGATGAAAATTCAACATTGACATTTTTGAATCTCATAGCTTTCCAATGTTTGTTAAGGTTAAAAACATGTATTAATTTGTACACTTGTATATGGTCTGTCTTACTATTTAATTATTAATTTATTTCCAATGCAAGTTTATTGCTTTTCATTATTTATAGGTCACAAAAGACGTAATTTAAAAAAAAAATTATTATCCTGAAGGGGTGTGTAGGTCTAATTTTCGGCATCGTCCAATTTGCATTTATGTTAAAGGTATTTATTAAATAATTCATGTACTAGCAATTTATTCACATCAACTAATGTTTAAAAAAAATAGAATTGGCGGATACTCTTCACGTGCTAGAGATTGAATTAGCAAGATATTTGAAAAATGTAATTTTGGATCTCTTTGTTATAGGCGATGATGATTATTGGGAACCTTGGGAATGTTTTTTTTTTTTTTTAGAGTAGTTTTATTGTGAATTTGGGGCTTTGTAGATGTGAACTGAAATTAATGAACTATCGAAGTTATATTATGGAAATTCACATTTTAGTTTGTTATAAAGTAGATGCTGATTTGTATAGAGGTTGGAATCGAATTTAATTTTTTAATTCGAATAAATTCATGCAAATTCGAATTAATAAAATTGGTTTAATTAATATGAAATTGTACAAAGAACATATGTGTTTGGATGGATCCTGTGTATATTAATGTTCTCAATTTTCAATCGACACGTTGTTTTTGTAAATACCCTAGCCATGGCGAAAAAAAAGTAGCAGACACGTGATGCCGATCATTTCTGACCCAATCGGACTTACCCGATATGATTTAAAAATAAAAATCAGATTTTTAAAAATTTGAACGAAGATATCTCGGCAGCCACTTAAGCAAATTTAATGAGCTTTTTTTTATTTTAATTCTAGAATACTTTAGAATTAAAATAAAAAAAATTCCATCGAATTTGCTTAGGTGGCTGCCGAGATATCTTCGTTCAAAGTTTGATAAAAAATTAAAACACCTATTAAATAAAAGCAGGGATAAAATTTTGAACGAAGATATCCCAGCACCACCTAAACAAATTCGATGAATTCTTTTTTTTTTAATTCTATCAACCCTCTAGAATTAAAATAAAAAAGTTTATTGAATTTGCTTAGGTGGTTGCCGAGATATCTTCGTTCAAAGTTTTATCCCTTACTTCTATCTAATAGGCGTTTTAATTCTTTATCGAATTTTGAACGAAGATATCTCGGCAGCCACCTAAGCAATTCAATAAACTTTTTTTTATTCAATTCTAAAGGCTTGATAGAATTAAAAAAAAAAGAGTTCATCAAATTTGTTTCTGAGATATCTTCGTTTAAAGTTTTATCCCTGCTTTTATTTAATAGGCGTTTTAATTCTTTATCAAACTTTGAACGAAAATATCTCGGCAGCCACCTAGATGAAATTTTTTTTATAGAATTAAAATAAAAAATGTTCATTGGGTTTGCTTAGGTGGCTGCCGAGATATCTTCGTTCAAAGTTTTATCCCTACTTCTATTTAATAGGCGTTTTAATTCTTTGAATGGAGATATTTTAGCAGCCACCTAAGTAAATTCGATGAACTTTTTTTTTTTTAATTCTACTAAGTGGCTACCGAGATACTTCATTCAAAGTAAATAAACTTCCATTATAGCATTATTATTATTTTTTAATTTAATGATAGAATGTCCAATGATGAGCTTCTCAAATTCGATTAGAATCTTTTCATTATACAAAATCATGGATTATTTTTAATTATGCATCTGTCTAAAAATGAACTATTGAATTTCGTCAAGGTAGTATTTTTTATTAATAAATTGAATATTGTACGTATTGCATTATAATAAATATAGTATATACATGCATCACGAATTCATTTAATTAATTTGGACTAACTCATCTAATGTGGTTAAATATCAATTATTAAATTATGCGAATATGGTTTATTTCTATATTGGAATTGTTGGCTATCGCTACGTATACCTTATTTATTAATCTTGGTATATAAATTTTGCATACATTAAATCTCTTTAATTTCATTCGATTCATATTTAATTATTGCAGTACGTGAGCATAAAAAGAGTATTATATTTGTGCATAATTAATATGTTCGCTTCTTATTATCTAATGATAAAGCTAGAATATTGTTTGGTTAGATTAGTGACTGGCGTCGTAATCATGTGAATCAGCCAGGATCGCCCCCCGGAAGTTCGGGTGATGACTACATACGTATCATTGTTAGGTGACAATTTGAAAGTACCGCAAGGGTTAATGGTTAATACAGTAATAAAAAAATCATTACCCGAACTTCCGGGGGCGATCCTGGCTGATTCGAATCATGGGATGCTAATTGTCATGTGGTAAAATATATCAAAAGTTACATTTTTGGTTTTTTGCGCATAATATATTATGTACATACATACGTGCAATGCAGAAATTAACAATTAAATCTCTTGATTTTTATCAACAATGGATCCCTTTTGATATGCCAATAATACATACTTAATAGCAACTACGTATTATATGCAAAACTTAAATAAGTTATTGATTGAAATTTTGGATTTTTTGTATGTATTGTATATATATATATATATATATACAGTCAAACCTCTCTATAGTCACCCTCTATATAAGCACATTATATAAAAATTCTCTTTATAAGCACATTAATTTTAAAACCAACTACAGTATTATAAACATATAGAAAAAAAACTTCTTTATAAACACATTTTAGTAAAATTCTCTTTACAATCACACAAATCTTTATTTCGAGTGATGTATTATAGGGAGGTTAGACTGTATACATACAGAAATTGATAATAAAAGCTCAATTAATTATATTTTAATTATTTATATTGCTTTTATATATTTACTGCTTATTTTATATAGAGGCTATGTAGTTCAGATTTAATAATTTAGCATTTATTTATATATGATTTTAAAATAAGCTTTAGTATATCTTATAAATCATCGAATTCAAATAATGATTTTGGGTGCGTCAATTGCTACTTTAATAAAAGCAGTGTTGGCATATGACCTGTTATAATCTTTATAACCTTTATAACCAGTCATAAGTCATAAGGTCATAAAAATGATGATATGACTTATAACCTTGGTTATAATCCTACTCAATAAAAATTACTTTTAGCTATCTATAAAAATTGTGATATGTAATACACAGATTTTGTAATATATTATGTGAATACTAAATACAAGGTAAGTATCTCTATTTTGACGCAGGTAACGTTTATGATAAATATCACGTGTCTCACTGATCAGAATTGGATGATTTTGGCACCATTCAATTTGCCTTGTTGAAACAAATCAAATGGCAACAAAATCACCCAATTCCAATCACCAAATCATGAGATATTATTCATTGAAGTTTGGCTAAAAAAATGTTTTTAATTTGATATAATGCCTAATTTGACGCAAGTAAACGTTTACAGTGGATACTATATGATATATTAATTGGATTCACAAGATTTTTGTACCATTCAATTTATCTCATCGAGACGAATTAAACAGTACCAAAATCTTGTGAATCCAATTAATACATCACATAGTATCCACTATAACCGTTTATCTGCATCAAATTAGATACATCTACCTTGGACTATTTTGGCTAAATAGAGTATCTCAAGAACTATCAATCAGAACCAAATAGTACCAAAATTATATGATTCTGATTATTGGTTCGCAAGATATTGTTGTGCGTCAAATTAGGAACTGTATCAAATTAGGTATATCTACCTCATATATTGTATATATATAAATAAAAGAACTTTAAATTTTATTTTTTTATATACAAGCTTTAACATATTTTATTTTAAG
>CAJVPY010006370.1:0-10575 GCA_910591965.1 Dentiscutata erythropus | reverse complement strand
CTTTACTTCTGCCCTTATTTGGTTCATAACCAACCCCAGTACTGACATTTCCTGATGTATGGGTTCAGCTCCAGAGACATCCCTTTTTCCAATCCAGTTAGACTACGGAGTCCTCTCATACTCCAATGGCCAGGTTGGTGTAATCCTGCCTATAAGAATCATAATCGTCAGACCTCCGGTTGAGTTCCCAATATAGTCTTTAATCTGTAGTACTGTCGAAAGTTAGCTACTAATCCTAATTCGGAACTTCCCAAGCAGATCTTTGTACGCGAAAGAAATTCTTAAGATTTACACGATCTTGAACTTATTGAGAGTTTGCACTGCCCTAAACCAGTTTGCATTCTTTCGTGATCCCCGAGTTTCCTCAGTTGTACGTATGCTAGCAGATCTTCCAGGAATACTATGCCCTGGTGTGACTTAAGTTACAAATACTCTAATCCAATCATCTTATACAGGTTACTGAAATACAAATCTATTTTTCAAAATCGTCGTCCATAGAATTCAAACTCTAGACCTGCTGCTTGGAGAAGGTAACAACTAGACCACTTCACTAAGCCACCACACCTCCAATCTTTTCATGTTTTTTTCTTTTTTGCAATCAGTATTTCTTTTTGCTTTTCTGTTTTTTCTTTTTCTAGTTATTTTCATATATTTTCTTTTAAAAATTTCTTCTTTTTGTCTCATGCCTTTTGAGAAAAAAGAAGAATTAGAAGAGAAAAAAGAAATTCTAATGCAGTATACAACAATTTGTCAATAATTAAGGAAGGCATCATTTTGATGATCAAAATCTGAAGTAAGTTTTAAATCCCGAGTAAGACAAATAGTTGGTATAGCAGGTCACATTGGGTATTTAGCCTGGTAAGTTTTTATTGAATTAGAGCAACAAGTTGTGAGAATTTAGTACATTTATGTAATAGATATTCCACAGACTGTTGTGAATATCATGGATTAGCATGACGAAGCTGAGGTAATACATGGTGTTTATGGCATATGTAGAATATCTGATATATTTTACGGTTTCTATACCTGTAGCATTTTTGATTAAAATTTTTACTGATGATATAATGTCTGTGGAATAATTTTTGATATTTTCATGGCATTACATCATCATAAAAATATCATCAGAAATATTCACGAGAGAATATTAGAAGCCATAAAATATATATAAATTATATAACAGCTTATATGAATAAAAGCAAAATTACTTAAAAATATATATATATATTTATAGTATTATTATAAGAAAGAGGTGTGGTGACTTAGTGTAGTGGTCTAGTTGTCACCCTTTCCAAGTGGCAGGTCTAGAGTTCAAATCCCACTGATAACAATATTTGAAAAACAGGTCTGTGTTCGGTTAATGGCTATGCTTATTGGTTGGATCTAAAACTAAATCTGTAACTTTGGTCACACCATCTAGTAATAGAAGCTTTGGCGCAATAAATCCGAGAAACCGGTATAACCAAAAACCCATTTGGCAAGTCCTGAATTTAAAGATAGCAGTGATCTTTGACAATACTACAGGAGGGCTGAATTCGAACCAGGGTCCGAGATTAGAGAACCAAGTGACCAGGTCTGCTAGCAGAAGACACACTAGCTAAACCGCCAGGTTGTTACACCGGAAAAAAGAGTATATGCTTTGAAAGTATGAACCAAAAGAAGGGTGTTCTTCAAGCACCTAAAGCCTGGACAGACCAACTCTTCCGAGTTGCCGGCTAGAAGTAAAAAAGAAACCGATAAAAAATCCGGGTAAGGAAATAGTTCAAATATGGATATTAGGGTTGTTGTGAACCGAATAAAGGCAGTGAGTACATAATGGGTACCTGATTAGGAAGGTTGGTGCTTAAAAAACATCTGTAGAATGGCAGCACCCCAAAAGGTGGTGTGAGATATATATATGAAATGGCAAGTCAATATGTACTAATTAGGAAGAAGTTATAGAAACATGCAAGTGAATATATGTGTGGAACATGTATTGCTCTGTTAGGTTTACCTCAAGGATAGACTAATGTTGTTAGTTGAAATACTTAATTTAGTCAACCATTTAGACAATTAGTGTCTAAATATATTTTGACATAGCATTATTTTTTTTCGACATGTCAAAAGTCTAAATTTGACTAAATATCTAAATAATTGACTAAATAAATATTATGTAACTAAATGTCTAAATGGTTGACTAAATATGAAAATAAAACTTTAATCATATAAATTCTGAATGATTGAAGTCACATTTCTCTTGGCGTCACTAATTTATTACTGTAGTAATCAGTATAGTTTAAGAAAGTGCAGTGTTTGTGAATCTTTATTAGGATCTTTCAAAATTAACATATTTTTTAGAAGATAAAGATCAAATTTAAATTACAAATATCAAATTAAACAGTGTATTTGGCAATACATATTTATATAGTTTAAAAAGTAATTAACAACCTCTTATATTTATTATACTGCAACTTAATATGATTAAACATTTAGCTTAAGTTAGGGTAGGATAGTTTAAAATTAAATTACGATCAGATTTTTGATAATATTTGAATGCTTTGTGTTTATTCTTTTTAATACTGATTTTTTAAATTAATGACCAATCATAATTATTTATTATCCATGACAGAATATAACATAACTCGCTTTACTGTTACCAATTTAATCATGAATATAATAGCTACGTTGTAGATCTGTAGCTTGAGAATTTGCATTAGTAAAAATATAGAACAATTTAGAAATTTTAAAATATCCAAAAACAAGTTTTTTTATTTTAGGATAATCCAAAAACAAACTCACAGCTATAAGAAATAACCTTGACTAAACAGTAAAAAAAAATTAAGATCTTTCGCTACGAACTTTGATGATCAATGATTTCTATTCACAAAATCAGTAAATATCTTAATTCTAAAAATTGCTTTAAACAATAAATACTAGCAGAATTTTATCCTATCTTATTCTATGCTATTTGCAGCATTACATTATTTTAACAATTACTATAACAGCTTTATAATATTTAGATACAACAGTATTAAAAAAATTAACCTCGCATATATAAAAAATTAGGCTACACATATTCATTACAATAATTTAAAGCTACTATATTTGGACCGATAGTCTTTTTGGTCTGTCTGGCAAATAAAAGACCAGATTGGCCCAGTTCTAAGGAGGACCACAGAACTAGCGGTTTCAGTCAGAAATGATTAATAGCCCTAATTTTTTTATATTTTTTTTCTTAATTTAGACATTTTGACATTATTTAGACATTTTGGTATAATTTAGGATTTCGGCAAAATTTAAACAATTCAGCAGACTAAATATCAAATGTCGAAATATTTCTACAAGCATTAAACAATTTTGGCTAACAACATTAGAGTTATAGCATATTGGATTAATGACAATTAGGAGGTTAAGTCACAAATTCTTGACCTTGCACCTTTTGACAGGACACACACTGAAATCAATATGGCAGATATGCTATTTAATGTTTGCAACGATTTTGGCATTGTTGATAAAATTTTGGGAATAATAGTTGATAATGCTGCAAGTAATAATATATTACTTGAAGCATTCGAAATTCAATATAAGAATAATAGTGGTATTTTTACTAAACAACAAAGTCATATTTGTTGCAAAGCTTATATTGTTAATCTTGCTTTACAAGATTTTTTGAGTCACCTACGTTTAGAAGCACCAGACCAAGATGAGAATGAACTTAACATCTTGGACCAACCCAACACCCCCCAAACTTTAACTATCAAAAAGCTTCAAAAGCTTATCACCAAACTTTGGTCTTCACCTTAGCAGTGCAAAAAATTAAGTGATCTATGCGAATCTCTTTAAGTACAATACAAAGTTCTAATTCTTGACTCAAAGACCTGTTGGAATTTAATATTCAACATGATTGTGTGAGCCATTAAATAGCACTGGCAATCAATAAGATAGTTGATGAAATTGTAGAGTTAAATGAATTAGGTTAATATTATTAATTAGTGCAAAAATATTTTGAAAAATAAATTATTTTAACTAATCGATTAATCAATTTTTAATTCATTAGATCTTTCATTACTAGATTAGGACATGCTTAAAAAAATAGCTTTATCTTTAAAAGTTTTTTCACAACATCTCTGATAAATTGTGCAGTGAAACATATATAACAATGCCTCTTACCATACCAACCTTCAACCTAATTATGTACAACCTTGAAGATCTAAAAAAAGAATGTTTATCTATAATTATTAATAAGGCTATCAATGCAGCACTTAATAAATTAAAGCTGTATTATATTAGATGCAACAATTCAATATATGTGATAACAACATTATTGGATCCAAGATTAAAAAGATGAACTGATTGGGCAATTGGTTGCTTAAATAGTGTATATAACAAATATAAAGATACTATACTGGTAGTTAGTAGTGTTTCTAGAGTTAGCTGTCTCAAACATGTCTTTGAAAAACTTGATAAATCTCTAGATATAAATGAGATCGATTGGTATCTAAATAATCCTATAGAAGGTGGCACTATGGATATATATCAATAGTGAAAATTATTTGTAGAAAAATTCCCAACTTTAGCAGTTATAGCACATGATTACCTTGCCATATCAGCAACAAGTGCACTATCTTAAAGACTATTCTCAAAAGATTCAGGTATAGATACAGTGAAACGTGGATCTCTAAATCCAGAAACAATACAAAAATCAATTGCTCTTTGTGACTAGATAAATTAGAAAATAATATTGTTATATAATTTCAAAGTTTTTTGATTAAATAAAAACTCTAAACCTATATATAGCACAACCTATATGGAAGTCTATGACAAAATATGGCAGAAGCATGGGTCCCAGGTCACTGGCTTGTAATAGTGATTAAATGAAGTACATAGCTCCTGTCCTAAGGATCTAGACTTCTGTAACATCATACCAATAGGTACTATAAAAGGATCAGTAGCCTAATTTGGTGGTGTACAATGCGAATATCTGAATCGACGTGAAATATCATCCTAGTTTGGCAACTTAACTGTTTGAGATACAGCTAGACCCATAAAGTAACTTCTCTCAGGACACCAAACTGGAAGCATGAAGAGCATCCATTTGAAGGACACCAATTTGAAAGTAATACAAGTACTGAATTAGAAGTAATATGATAAGTGATGAGGGATAAAAGTTGGTGGGTAGACATTGTACAGTAGTATATAAGTGGAATATATATGATAAAATTAGGTTTGGGAACTATCTGGTGATTTAGTAACTGGTCTAGTTGCAGGGCAGTTATTAAGGAGGTAAAATCTTATATAGCAGGTCGCATATAGGTACTAATTTAGTAACTGGGTAAGCTAATATCTCATAAAATATTAGAGAGTTGTAATTGTACATATGACATTTGTAACCAAATACCTTAGCGTACTAATAAACGGTATTGGCAAGACTGCCGAATTTAAAATAAAAAAAACCTATATATATGCTCATTATTTAATTACATGTTATATTAATACATATATATATGTGTATATTTAAAGTTTATTATTTCTCTACTAATTGATCTGTTTAACCTATATCATAATTATATAAATTATGAAGAAATTAATTGTATAAATAAGCCTAATAAATAGGTCTTTGCCTTGAAAATGACCTTATGGTACATGATACCATAAGGTCATTTTCAGGCAAAGACCCCATATTGTCAAGCATTTGAGAATTGCGATTTTGATTTTATAATTAATTCAGACTAATTGGAGTTCTTGGATATCTAATATGATAGTTTATATCATTTGTGAAATTTCTTTAAAGATCAAAATATTTGTTTTAAAAATAATACAATCAAGGGCAATGTTTTAGTAAGGTAATTGTTTTGCTAAATAGTAAACTAATCAAGCTGATAAGCTTTATTATACTACTAAGTGCATTATTTAATTCGTTGTATACTTTAACATACTACTAAAATGTTATTTCCTTGATTCCAGGTAAAGTTTTTTTTTTTAATGTTCTACAATCTTATAAATGAGCATATTCAATTAGTAACAATAAGTTTATTCTATGTTTATAACTACAATATTAGCTATTTTCCTGGGAAGTTTAATTGGCAGAATTCCTTTCCTGTTAATAATTGACTTACAAAGACTTTTTACTTAGGGCTCAATAGCCCTAAACACACTTATAAAAATCAAAGTATTTTATTAATATCGTGACAGATCGATTTGACTAGAAGTCAAATATTGAGAATCTTTCATCTTGTCCTATTTTGGAATTTTTAGCGAAGTATAAGTTTATATTTATTATCTATTAAATAGAATTTTATGAGTTCCAAATCAGCACATATTATAATGGAATTTTAAATAAATTTGTCTAATTTTCACTTGGGTTTTCTCAAGTGTCTTAGCAATCTATAAATGGGTTTGATAATAAGTTTCAATTAGCATAGTAAAAAATATTTTGACAAATCAATAGTACAGTGAACTCTTCCTAAATGCACCCTCCCTAAGTGCATACCCTCCCTAAATGCACATTTAAATTTGGGCCCAAATATATAGATGACCTCTCTAAATGCACTTTTTCTTATTGTTCTCTAAATGCACATTATTAAAGTTCAGTCCCAAGAGCATGCATTTAGAGAGGGTTCACTGTAATTATTATTCCAATAAATAAAACATATTATAGTTTTTTTTAACCAATCTAGAATATTTATCATTCCAATTAACAAGAAGTGAAGGTCCAAATATCCTTTTTTTTTATAGAGTTGTGCTTATTGGCTGAAAGTTTAATTGATTAATTAGAAAAAATAATTGTTTAAGCGCTTCTCTTAATTATAGATCTTCAAAATTGTTACCAGAGCTAACGAATTATTATCTTATTGCTTATATTAAATAAAGGTTGTACACATGGGGAAAATCTCTATCCCAGAAAATTTTATGAAATATCGAGCTCTATTTGTGCAATATATGTATAATTGCTATTTATTCATGGTAAGATACAATGTTTAAGTATGTGATATTTTATAACCCTCTTAAAATAAAACATGGGTGCTGTATACAGTGCTAAATGGTATACTAGTATATAACATGTAAATTAAAAATCTTAAAAATTAAAATAAAAATTTTCAAATTTTATTATCAAACTGATTGATTATATAATTGCCATACTTGCTTAATTCTATGTTAAATAACAATTATAACACTCCAAGAATTTAATAAGACAGAACTAAATATATAGATCAGGAATGCTGATTAAGCATAATAGGATTTTGCTTTACGTTATGCATAAATTCAGAAATGTTATTATATGAATGCGGCAAAGAAAAAACTTGTAATCTTCTGCTTGAAATTTCATAGAGAATTTGTCCAAAGCTATAGATATCAGATTGCTTATCACGTTTATATTTGTGATCGATAAAGCATTTAGGTTTGATATATGCTGGTATTCCATAAACAATTGAATTTGAGATTATAGACATTCTATTCATCTACTTTGATAGTCCAAAATCTGTAATTGTTTTCAGATGAAGAATAACAAGTTAACTTTTCCTAGTTCAAATTCACAGGCTTTAGTAATATCAGATTCAATTAACCTACATACTGTTGGTAGTTAGTTAATACAAATTTCTAGTAAAGCTTCTTGCTAAAAATTTCTAACTAAACTCACATAACAACAATATATAGTTCATCTAGTATCAGTCATTTGGTGTAATTATCTTCATAAGCCTAAACAGCTTATTTGTAGGTCGATTACAGTTATAGTAAAAAGCCAACTGCTCCAGGGACAAAGAAAGTACTTTTTTATTTCACATACCTATCAAATGGCGAATAAAAAGGAAAAGTTAAACGTAAATTGTGGCAGATCTAACCCACGAACTTAAAAAATTTACCTACTAGAATAACAGGGCTAGGATTGTATAAAGTTAAAAGCACTATTAAATACTGTAATATATTATTTGAATAAATAAGATCATATTCTTTAACACAACCTTTCATGAAACATTCTTTATTTCTTCGCATATCTGCTTTGCTTGTTTTAGATATGTAGTAAGTACCTCAAAATTAGCATCGTCCTTTATTAGCATCGTCCTTTACCCTAATAAAATAAATAAATAAATATTTAATAATCAAAATATAAATATGTTTTTTTTGATGTTCTAGATTTTAACTAAAAATCTGGCTATAGTGCGACTATGTCGTGTAACTACTTTAATGTATATAATATAAATAAATAGATTATAAATAATGCGATATACAAAATGTAACAGTGCTAGAATACTACTGTACTATCACTATGAAGTTTAAGGTCAGATTAGTTTTAAAAATAAAATTTAATTTAAAACCTATTTTGTGTAACTGATAGATGCTCAACATTTTCAAAAATTTGAAAATCAAACTTTTGTTTAATTTTGCCAAGCACTAGTAAAATCATCAAAAATACCAGGAATTAATTTACATAATCAGTATAATTTCCCTGATTTTTATGAAGTTTTACATGGAAAAATGAAAGACTTGCAAGAAAAAGGGCTTGGAGAAATTCAAGGTACTTGTGCACTTAATTTAGATAAAGTTAGATATATTCTTCAGCATGAATCAATGACAATTTTAACACCAGAAAATTTAATTTATCATAATATTTGTATGTTGTGGTGGTGAACACTACTATATTAAAGCTGATCAATTAAAGCAACGAGAGAATGGTGAATTTAATTTTATTAGATACATTGCTAAAAATAATCAATGAGATATTAATGGAAGAAATACACAAATTATCCCAATACCTGCGGATCATCCTAATACTCAGGGTTCATGTTATGATTTTCAATTATATCTTTCTAAATGTCTAGCTGATGCAAATGAAAACCTGTATTTACAAGTTAATCCAAAATAGAGAGAAACTGGTATTTGGTATAAAAAGACACATTATAGCATAAATCGACTTAATAAGTTTATGAAAGATATTGGACAATGTACTAAAATTACTATACCTGAGAATTTATTGTCAAATCATTCTGGAAGAAAAACTGCAACACAAATCTTACATGATAATGAAATTCCAGAACAAACAATAATGGATATTACTGAGCATTGTAGTGTACAAGGGGTCTGAGCCTATAAAAAAACCAATGAGCTACAAAAATTAATGGGAATGTCAAGTTTAGTTTTTCTTTATGATTCTAATTTAAGCGATTCATCTCAAGAAATTCAACTAATTAACTTGTCCCAAGAAATCCAACTAATCAATCTGTCTCAAGAAATGTCCCAGGAATAATGAAAACAGCTGTAAGATATTCAGAGCAGTGAAATTATGAGATATTGCACTTTTTTTTAAAAAAAATCATTTATTGATTTTTTGCTCTCCACAAAACGTGCCAACACGTGTACAACATACACGTAAGCTATGTGTCATCTGAACTAGTGACTTGAACCGAAAAAAATTTCCTTAATCGGTTAACCGAACCGAATTATTTCATTCAACCGGTTAAGATTACAGCTGTTTTCATAAATTCTGGAAAATCTGGCAAAATTGGCCGACCGAATATTTGCCGATTTGATAAGTTTTGATTCATTAGGGTGATTATACATAATTAACTTATTTCAATATAAGTAGAGGTACAAAATATCCTATTTCTTTTTGAATTTTTAAAACAGAAAATGAATAGGAGTTATCCGGAGATAAAATTAGTACCCTTTTTTTTGGTAATGTATTGTCATTAAATGATACCATCGTAATAAATTAATAAAGAACTACAAATTATCAGTTAAATTTTTTATAAAACTCTTAAATATATTACATAATTATTTTCGAATTAAAATATTTAATAAAATAAAATAATATTCCTCTCAAAAAACTCTTAAACAAACCACTAAAGAAAAGAACTTGAAAAAAATCGTAAGACATCGATCTAATTCAATTGTTTGCAACAGTTCACCGGTTTCTTTTTGAGAATATTAATCGTATTTCTATTATGAGTATTATTAGAATATTCTTCTATTAGTATTTCTAAAATACTATTTACAGTATGTCTTTAATATGTAATTGTTAATCGGCATTTTAGAATATACATGTGAAAGATATCAAGTTTCGAGAGAAAATTCACGATCATAAAAGTGTTAATTATTATTGCTATCATATAAATAAGCTTACAAATCAAAATAAATAAGATTTATGAATCATTGGTTTTAGAACCTTAATTCTGAATCATCCTATTACTGTAATCATACCCGGATCAGAAGTTTATCACTGCGAAAAAACTTATCGAACCGGCAGATATTCGGTCAATTTTTGCCAGATTTTCCAAAATTTATGAAAACAGCTGTAATATCTCTACTACCTTCGGAAATTCTCGGAGCTTTGCTCAAATTTTTGTCTTGTCTTTTATGTTCATTCATTTTCTTTCGGATCCTTTACCGTAAAACGCCGTATAAGGTACCCGGGTATCTTACAATTCACATGATAAAATTTGATTTGT
The DNA here is from genome assembly GCA_910591965.1 of Dentiscutata erythropus. Classification (NCBI taxonomy): domain Eukaryota; kingdom Fungi; phylum Glomeromycota; class Glomeromycetes; order Diversisporales; family Gigasporaceae; genus Dentiscutata; species Dentiscutata erythropus. The sequence goes on along the minus strand of CAJVPY010006370.1, from coordinate 154 downwards.
ACCCCCCGGGTACCTTGTATGGAGGAGGGTATATTATTTGGGGGGTACCTTGTAAGGGGGTATATTATTAAGTATCAGTATATTAAGTGGAAGCAATATTTCATTCTTCTGGCAAATATGGCTTTATATTTTATATTCTAATGCCGTAATATGG
>CAJVPY010006369.1:0-10578 GCA_910591965.1 Dentiscutata erythropus | reverse complement strand
TTGAATAAAATTTAAATTTTACAATCTAGCTTTTATAACCCGGCCGGGTTATGAAAACCAATTTATAAATTTTATATGGCCTTAGGTTAAAAATATTAAAATTCATACATTATCTAGTAATTAGGTTATTATTGACAATATATATCAAGAAATATTATTTAGTTAAAAATATAATTTTGTTTTAACCAGTGATTATTCTATTGTCAATGTTATATTGTGTTGTTGCTTACTTTCAGTAACTTTAGCAAATGCTGTTGGATTGGCTCGACAAAACTCATAGTGGTCAATACGATTTCATCTACTTGCATATTAATTTTCAAAACAAGTGTAATGTCGGATATGCTTTTATTAACTTTGCGGATGTCAGGTAAATTTTTCTTTATATTGTATATGTTATTTTAATCCCTTTTTCCAACTCTAATATTTTTTTAAAATTGTTTTGAAAGTGCTGTACTTTCTTTTGCTGAAACACGCATTAGAAAAAAATGGTATATATATTTTATCTAAGCTTTTATACAATAATTAATAGTTATTATTAAGCAAGCACTCTGATAACTTATTTATTTGGTCAAAGATTTAAAATTAGACTAGGAAATTGAATTCCAAAAAAATTTAACTCCTTAGACTAATCTTAAAATTTTGACCAAATAATTAAGTTATAAAGCATCTGCATGAATGATAACAGATTTATCCGGTAACTTACGACGATAGTCTGCCCAATAACAATTTTATTATTCGGCAACTATAGTTCCTGCTGAATAATAAATTTATTTGGCAGACAAATCATAGTAAGCTATCGGATAACATTACTTATAACTAATAATAATCCGCTTTAAAGGCCGGGATCCAACTCTGACAAAATTTGTAAATTATCATATGCTAATATCTAGGGCAAAAACGCACTCACCCAAAAATTTAGAAATTCCATGTACATATGTCTAATTTTTTTCAAATTTTTATCATCATATAATAATAGTAATCATTAATATGAATGCTATTTTTAGTGTTATGTCAAAACCTCCTGAATACTGTCCTAAACTTTTCAATACAGCAGGTTTCATGCGCAGTTATGAAATGTCCTTCCCCAAACCTGATAATGTTGAAATGCCGATTGAAGCTTTGAAAGAAATCCTTCGAAAATAGTGGGTTTACTACTCATATCTTGGAGTACGCTTGGTTTTTCTTTTTTTTCATCGTTACTTGTTTCTTTTTTTATTGACTTTAAGAGTTTATGATTGTTCATTCTTGCAAGAATTAATAACAAATTTATTATAATTCAGTATATAAAAAGATTTAATTGCAGGAATTTAATAATAAGACATGAAAAAAAAAAAACCCAATTTCCAAATATTACTACTAAAATAATTAGGCAAGGAACACAAGCTGGAACAAAAATAGTTAAAAAAAAAACTCGAAATCTCAAAAAAATAAAATCTGCTTTATCTTATAAGTTGTTAAAGATGCAAGGTTGCCACTTAATAAAATATTTATTAGATTTTAAACCAAAAAATTATAACATAACATATAAAGGCGTTTTAGTTTACTTTATCTGTTCTATCAATTGCTTAGATTGTCACTAAAATAAACCTTAAAGAATAATGATATTTGCTCTTTACAATAATAAAAAATCACTTTTGCGTAGTTAGCTGTTGACTTGTAAATTACATGATTTGTTAAGATTATCCAACAAATTTATGATTTGAGCCTCTGGTTTCTGTGTTCTGATTGGCCTGATTCCTGACTAACACAATGATTCCCGAAAAATATTCAGTATTAATTCCAATCAGTGTTCGAAATCTGAGACTAAATTAGTGTTCTCATGTTCTATTTAGTATTTTTGGAGTCAATTTTTGAGTGTTCTCCAATATAAAAAATCGGCTTTCAGCTGTTCTCAATCACAAATTTGTGTTCTCATAAGACCTCTGAGAACACTAATTTCGAACACTGATTCCAATCCCTCAAGGTGTCAATATTAAAAAAAATTCTGTAGGAAAAGCTAGCAGATAAACATCAGTGTGGAACAAGAAAAGAGACAGATTTAAAATAAATCAATAATTTTATTCAACTATCTAAATCAATTTCGAATAGACACTAATAGTAAATGATAACAGGCAAATAAGATGCATGCTCTATAAATTCTGATTTCGCTAAAATGACCTACAAATAAGACTGAATAGTCAAATTTTAAATACGTATTATGATGAGAATGAATTAATAAAGTTTTTTCCAAAAATCAATATTTGCGATTCAAAAAAAAAAAAAACAACTATTAAATATAGGTAAAAAAAAAAAAAGGTTCTAAATTTTAATTTAGAACCTAAAAGATAATTTATTTACTTCCTAAATGTTCAATATTTAACCTATTATATATACGAATATGTCTTATAATGTTAGTGATAACCTTAAACTTTCTGAAGCATTTCACCGTGAGCTTAATATATTTGATTTAAAATCTGATAAACAGCTTAACATCCTTACTTTCTATCTCGTCACAAATTGTATTCGATTGGATTATAATCAAGTGCAATGTTTCTTTGTATTTTTGTGATAGTTATTGGATTATCTTGATATGTTAGTTGTTCTTTTTACCTTTGTTTAAAATTGAATATTTCAATTTTACAGAATGAAAGCTCAAAAATAAATATGTAGATTTGCGAAAATAGTCAACCTAAATTAAGACTTAATTTGAGCTGAATTTATATAACGGGTCGCCCTACTCTCATAGTTATAAATCATTGTTGTGCTTATGATAATCTGTGTTCACGATCCGTCGAACAGTCTTTTTCATAAATTTTTAAACATACCAAGATGTTGAGTATTCTGAATGTGTCAACATTAAAATAAAATTTATCTACGGACATGTAATATAAATATATAGTGTATATCGAATGAAATCTAAAATCTACTCAATTTGAATTAAAGTTTATTTTCACTCAAATTGTCAAAGAATTTTGAACTAACTTAAGTTAATACTAAATCTATTTGGCGCATATTCAATTTAAAATTAAAGCTGTTTGAATACACAATACATCTCAAAGATATTTATGCATAGCGATTTTGATTACTTTTGAGATGAATTTTTTTTATTTTGCTGTAAATTTAAAAATTTTTGGAGTAAAGTTTAATTCTGTAATTGAATGAATTAAACCAATAAGTTTGTATCATTTTTTAATTTATAAACTTTAGTCTCTATTATATAGATGGGTGACTTGTGCAATTTTTTTAAATTAAAAAATGATTTTATAAAAAAAATTGCACGAGCCACCCATCTACTATCACATGCATCACATGATAAATTAAATCAGAGGTGTACTAGTATTAATCGTTTAAAGTTAGATTCTAAAGTTAGATTTTAAATGCTTAAAATTATCTTGTTCTAAATCCGGATATATGTTTAAAAAAGTAGGAAAATAAAACATAAAATTCTTTATTTTCAGAAGGCAAATTAAAATGCTATTGAATTTATGAATTCAACTTTTCTAAAATTAATAATAAATTACAATAGACAAAATGAATGAACAAATAAAAAGTATGCCATGATGTCATAAGTATCATGAGATCCCGACTGAGCAAAATGATAAATATTATTTTCAACACCAAATAAGACTACAAATAATAAAAATTATTAATATAGTACAGTATTTGATTCAAGAATTCTGATGAAAATTAGATATATATACCTACTAAACAAAACCATCCAATGTAGCTCAATTCAAAATACCGAACAAGGATAGCGAAGCCAATGAAATTTAAAAATGACCAATTGATGAAAAAAATGCAGATAAATCAAAAAAGTGTATGTCCTAAACTTTTACGAAAAGATCCTGATTGTGCTAAACAATGGATATGAATATTAAATTCAATTTCAAATAAGACTGTAAATGTAAAAATGATTGGTATCGTACTCGAGTCAAAAAACTTAATGAGTGCTTATATATATATACCCAATAAACAAGACCATCTAATGTAATTCGAATTTGTCATTATTTAAATAAGAAAATCAGACAAAGTTAACGAATGAATACTAATTCCACATTAAAATCGCAACTCTTAAAATGAACACAACATCTATGATTATTTTCTTGTTGGATAATAAAGGTAGCAATGCAAAAAAACCAACCATTAAGAAATTCATTTTGTAGACATTTGCCACTTCATAGCTATAAAATTTCATTAAAAAGAACATTACTATATCGAAGCAAAGCAAAATAACAATAAATAAAAAAATAGAATTTACAGGAATAAAATTTCTAAAGATCTAATTGATAATCCAAAGATAAATTCTAATACCTAAAATGAAAAAAAAATATGAATTTAGCTAAAAAAAAAAAAAAAGATAATTTTCTAAAGTAATGTTATAATTTTTAAGATTTAAAATTAAACATACTCTAAAAATAAGAACTCTGGAAGCAATAACAAGACGTTAATCTTGAGCAAATGGTTTCGTATAGCTTGTTCAGGGCTTTCTTGATTTGAAAGTTGCGTGCTCATATTTTTACAAGTTTCTAATTACTTTAATAATTTCACGTGTACTCAGTAAGAATTATTTTATCATATATATATCTTATTGTTTAACTTAAATAGCATATATACTCAGACTTATATATATTTTATTTAATACTGCGAAAAATGCACCATAATCAAGTCTTAATATATGCATAGTAAACTATAATATATATCTATATTGTATCTGATATATTATTTTAATAAATAGATACAGTATACAAGGCAAGTTTTAAACTATTGTAGATCCTATATATTTTTAAACTTGTTTTTTTTTAAAGAAATTTCTATTGTTAATTACCTTTATCTTTTTATATTAACGTTAATTCATATAATATACTTTATTTTGCTGTACAACCAGTTTTTTTTACTAATCGGGCCTAATAGGTTATACAGTACGCATCTATATAGGATATATATTTATATAGTACATTATATCTGATATATATTGATATACTTTATATGCAAATCTTTTGTAATAATATTATAACCCATTTGTCTTGTTTACACGAGAATTCATCGAACAGAAATCTGATAAATTGACTCGCTCATTCTCACTTATACTTTTTGTTTATGGCAAGACAGATCCTTTTTTGAATATCTTGTTATTGAAAAAACGTGTATATTATGGTTTTAGAAAATACTGTTCAGTGCCAAGGTAAGAAAGTTATATTTTTTTCAATTAACATGCATTATCGAAATACAAATTCATAGCATTTATAATCTTTGAATCTTTTAAAGCGGGTGACAGGAATAAGGTTAACATTGTTCAACAGGAAAGCCAATTAAGTACTCATATGAGAAGGTTTACTCGAAAAAATTATCTGAATGACCCAAAGCAATTTAAGGCTTTTTATAGAAAGAATAATAATAGTAAAACTGACTGAAACAATAATATGAGCAGCTCAAAGCATGTCATTCATAAGGTTAACTTTGTTCAACAGGAAAGCAAGGCTCTTTATATAAAGAAAATAGGTAAAAATGTTGGTCACTGAATTATAATAAAGTTATGAATCAATTTGTCTAATAATAAATTGATGTTCAACATATTAGTGAATTTTAAAGGAAACGTTTTTCAAAAAAATCATACACTGGTAGAAGAATTAATCGTGTGAAAAATGATATTGATAATTATAAGTCCATTAGCACGGCAATCAGGCTTAAATTTCAGAAAAAATGACTCAAAATTAAATTTTAATTTACATCAAGGTAATATTCAATCAATAATAACATGTGAAATTTTAGTAGTTAATAAGCGTTCTAATTGCTTTTTTTTTAGTTAACGCTAAAGAATTTAGTCATGATTTACGTTTGGAACATAAATGTCTAGTTAATGAAGTCAAAGAATATGAAAAAAATGCTGAAATTTCCAACGTTGTAAACAATTATAACAAAACAAAGCAACTTTATAAGATTGGTTTATAATTTACTATTATTTTTTTTGATAATGATTTCATAAACTTAGAAATGTGAACTACTAATTTTGTTATAATCTTGCTAATTATAGATCTCTATATACACTGCTGCACTGACCAAAGCTCGTTGTAATAGCTGTCTTATATATACGAAATAGGATGATTATCTAATTTTGTATTTTTGATGTCATGCCAATTGTTGGATGTTTTAAGGCGGTATTCATAATTTACGTTAAACCAGTACTGTATTGTATAGAAATAGGGATCTTGATGATAATACCATATGGTATTATTTTTATATTATCTTTAAGATTTCTATAACAATACTGGTTTAACGTAAATTATGGATGCCGCCTTAAAGTAATAATTAAACTAAGTAAAAAAATTTTTCATGCGATTCTAAACAAATAAATTATCACAAACGTGTAAAATATTTTATTTACTTATTTACTTTATTCAATTATTATTGAAATATTAGTTTTTAAGAAAATACACCGAATCATCCAAGGCGACCATAAAAAAAATTTTGTAGTATCAAATAATCAAATTTTTTGAGATAGCATCAGAATTTTTATTTCTATGAATCCGTAGAATTAATATCAGAAAAATTTTAAATTTTAAATAGCGATAGGCAGTTATTGAGGGATCCACATTACTTCACCGACAGCTCATTTAGCCAACATCATGCCAAGTGTTTTTACTAAAAATATATATATAAATGCATACGTATGTACGTACGTACCTGCAAAAATGCTAACCTACCTTGTGGTGTCCGATAAATTAATTTCCGGTGAAATGACTGTCGGTGGAGTGAACGACACGATATGATTTTTTTTTTTTTCACTAAATGCGACTGATATGATTTTTAATATTACGTGATTTCGGTTTTAAAATAATACTTAATAGAGATGTGACCAAAGTTTAATAGTAAATCACATTGGACTTTAATGCTTTCTTTCGTTAGTGTAAATGCCGGATAATAACTTTTATCGGGCAGCTCACTATGATTTATCTGCCCAATAATTTTATTATTGGGCAGAAAAAAAAGTTTAAAATAGTTTAAATATCGTTTCTGCCCAATAATAAATCATTGAGCAGAAAATTATAGTAAGCTACCCGATAAATCCGTTATCAGGCAGTGCCTGCCTTATAACTATTTATTATTTTTCTAGTCCTATTAAAAGTAGCATCATTTGTGTTTACAACCTCGACTAAAAAAAAATTATCTAAAGAAGATTTAGACTGTCTGTTGAAAAAATTATCCTTTACTGTCAATCATTCGTTTTCAGCATTTAGAACTTAAATATGGTAATATAACTATTAGCAGTAAATAGTAAAAATACTCGCTTCTAAGTGAAGTTCATGGGGAAACTAATTATTTTTGATTATTTTTTACATAGTGAATATAGACGTTTTATCGAAGTGAAAAATGGCTTTTGCAGTGTTTTTTTTTTATTAGTGAAGCGTTACGTTCTTGAAAAGTACTTTAAAGTGTATAAATAAGTTACTCGGGCAATTGATTACATCAGCCAATCAGACGAATGTCAGGGGTCCCATATGAAAAATAAAACCGGGTTCAAACTCTAATGTGTATTGATTGGTTGATTACAAAAAAATTCCCACGATGTTTTTTATTTAAGGTCATAATGATAAAGCAACGATCTTTAATATGGCAACCAAAACTAAGAAATCAAAAAAAACCGAAACCCTTTTAGATAATGACGAAGGTTCGTCAAGTGATATGATCGAAAAAAAATTAAAAAGGACCCTCTCTACGGTAGAGTTAGACAAAATTAATCTACCAACTCTTAAAAGAAAAAAGGTTAAAAAAACGCAGCCAGAACGATCTTTTCTCATTTACCCTGTTGACAACATTATTCAAAAAACAAAAAATGATAATGATGAACTTAAGAAGCTTCTTATTAGTAAGGAACTTATTGATGTTAAAGAAGAACTTACTGTTAATTATAAAAATTCAGAGATTATTAATCTACCACGATTAAGCGAAAATAAGTTTCAAAATCGCATTCATATTAGAGAAGGAAAACTACCTTTTATTTGTAGAAGAAATTGCGTTGAAATATTCCGTAAAGTTATAGATTCAATCGAAGAACAGAATGAATCTAGAGGTTTATATATATTCGGACCTTCCGGTTTAGGAAAGTCATATAGCATATATTATCTTGTCGCTCAACTCCGTCTACATAACAACCTTAGGGTAACGTATATTAATAGCTGTGAGGAATGGTGGAGAAGCCATGAAACCGAACCATACGAGTTCTTGCTCAATGAGTTGATATGTACATTCAGTAATGATGAATTATCCCCGCTTACTGTAGCTGATTGGATTGAATTTGTGATTAAAGGTCTTACAAAACGTTTGAGCAATAAATTTGACAAGTTAACAGAACATTCTAAGTGGGTCGAAGCATTCATGATGTTGTTTATTTTAAAACCTAAATTTGAGTTGTTTTAAAAATCTGTATTAATAAATTATACTAAGCTTAGGCATGTTATTGCATTTTGAAAAGAGTATAATTTAATTCAATTAAAAATTGCATTTTTTTTTCATAGCAAAAAAAACTTATTACCCTGACTTTTACATAATTTTTCTTTGTGGAGAGTAATTGCTGAAATATATTTTTAAACATGTGATTAATTCTTTCATTATACGATTTGTTGATTTTTCGTCAGCAATTGTCAAATATATGAACAAAAGAATGTCGAATAATTAATTACATACAGCCTGATATGTTTTCCACATTACACCTGGTCTTGAAATTTGATTGGCTACTGCAATTTTATAGACTGGTATGTATTTTTAGGGTTGTTATTTATCTCTACCGACATTATGTTTACCAAAGCTGCGACCAAAATAAGGTACCAGAGTTATGATTTAATTATTATGTTTACGAGAGTTACGAGCTAATTCTACCAAAATTATGTTTACGAGTTAATTCTACCAAGATTATATTTACCAGAGTTACAAATTAACTACCAAAAATTAAAAAAACTCCAAGGAATAATGCAATACTCATGTATATTCTGTAATTATATTTTTATCTTGAAATTTCTAAAATTAAATAATCAATAATTTAGCAAATGATGAAATTGAAGATGAAATTATGCCAAATGAAAAAAATAATCAAAAAGTAAGATAATTTTTCAATTTGAATTTAAAGGTCATCACATATTGATCCAGTTAATCTAGACAGGTTTTTTATCTTTCGTTCTCTAAATAGATTTTAAAGCAAAAATAAGTATGAATTCTGGATATAAAAATTTAGACAAATTTTAAGTATAATTCCGGGCAAAATTAGGCATAATTCAAGGCAAAATTTTCAAGCAAAATTAAATATAATTCTGGGAAAAGTCGGCATAGTTTCAGACAAAATTAAATTATATAATTTAAGCAAAAATATTTGGCATTAAATTCTGGAAGTGGTGTATAGAGTGTCCAGAATTTTGCGGTGCATAATTCTGATCGCTCTAAAATATTTTTTTATATTGTATTTAGTTTTTAAAAAATGATTAAATCATGTTTATCTTATGAAGACATCTGTTGTTTTGAATATTGCCCATATACAGTCCATTTATATGTATTAAGATAAAATAGAAAAAAAAAAGTTAATTTTACCTAGAGTTACGCCCAGAATTATATTTAATTTTGCTTGAAATAAATTTATTGCATTAGATTATTAACGTAATGTTTACTTTTATTTTTATAAAATTTGGGTAGAATTAGGATTAGCTTGTAACTCTGATAAATATAATGTTAGTAGAATTAGTTCGTAACTCTGGTAAACATAAATTTGGCAGAATCTAACAGATAATTAAATCGTAACTCTGGTACCTTAAGCATAATTTTGGTAGCAGCTTTGGTAAACATAATGTTGGTAGAATTAAATCGTAACTTTGTTAAACAAAACATATCGTGGTAGAATTAATTCATAACTCTGAAAGGCATAATTTTAGTAGAATTGATTCGTAACTCTGGTAAACATAATTCGTAACCGTAAACATAATGTTGGTTGAATTAATCATGCACTGGACAAGGGATGCGATCTGTTAGTATCCAATGGCATTAATTAGTAATTCTGGTAACCATAAATTTGGTAGAATTTAATTAATTAATGTTTAACTCATAAATATAATTTTGGTAGAGTTAACTCAAAACTCTGGTAAACATAAATGTGGTAGGATTAGCTCGTAAATATAATGTTGATAGAATTAGTTCGTAACTCTGGTAAACATAAATAGTAACTCTGGTATCTTAAGCATAGTTTTGGTAGAATTAATTTTGGTAAATATCAGATATAATTAATTTGTAATCTGGTAAATATAATGTAGGTAAATTAATTAGTAATTCTGGTAACCGTAAATTTAATTAATTATCTGTTAACGTTTCGTAAATATAATTTTGATAAAGTTAACTCAAAACTCTGCTAAACATAATGTGGTAGCCCTATAAAAAAAGTTTGTTCTGTTTTTGTTTCGTTTTTGTCAATATTGTTCAAAAAATGTTCAGAATGGAGTCATTTTCATAATAAAAGCAGGACAAAAATTGTACATTTTTTTATAATCGAAAAGCATTGCACGCATGTTATACATATTAATTGGAGCATCTAGCTAATTATGCTAGATATTAACTTTATTGAAT
>CAJVPY010006368.1:0-10579 GCA_910591965.1 Dentiscutata erythropus | reverse complement strand
TGGCCCGAATTAAGCCTAATTTAGGCCGAAATTTGAAATTACACCCCTGCGCGTTATTTCGGGTCTATACGGTAAAAGTCTTATGTACATCCTTTCAACTCCAATTCCACAATGATGGCAATATTCAGCACTATATGTCCGATTCAAAAGCATTTCTTCTTTGTAGATTTTTGATAATAAATAAATGCTTTATGTTCGCCCTTTTCAAGTCCAATTCAATGATGTTAACAATATCAAGCATTATATGTTCCATCAGTATCATCCATACTCTTTGGATTTTTGACACTAAATGAAAGTCTTACTTTCATCCGTTTCAAGTACAATTTCCATAAGAATTACTATCTGCAGATTTTTGATAATTACGAAACTCTATGTTTATCATAGTGATGTGATGCAAACTACTCTAGCCGAGCCGCGGGCCGAACGGCTAAGCGAGCCAATTAATGGTTCGGCTCCAGGTCTACTAATAAAGCATCAGTTCCAAAAACGGCTCAGCATTAGACCTTTAAGCCGAGTATAGAGCCGCGAGCCGATAGATTCATATCTCATGACCATTATCCAATAGTAACCGATTTAGGATGTTCACTATAATTTTATTTAATTGTTCGGGTAATGCAGTAATGTGATGTTATCCAAACTATTTGGACATCCTAAATAGTTTGAATATCATTGCTAGCATTGGAAATTTTTTTATTGCAGTTCTGCACAAATTCGCAAAAAAATTAAATAACAATCAAATGAAAATCTGCACAAACTTCGAATTTGGTACTTTATAAATGCAGAAGTTAAATGAAATAGTTCTTTATATTGAGTAGTGGCTCGGCTCGGCTCGAGGTTAATCGGCTCACAAACGGCTCAGCTCTGGCCTTTGGAGCCGAAACATCGGCTAGGATTGGTCAATGCAAGTTGTGAGCCGAGCCGTTTGCATCACTAGTTTATCATATATTTTATGAGCATCACCATCTCCGCGGATTTTTGAAACAAATTAAAGCCTTATATTCTTCCTTTTCAAGTCTAATTCCATAATGATAACAATGTTCGGCATTTTATGAACACTCAACGTCGCCTATCTACAGATTTCCAAGTCCAGTTTCATGATGATAACAATATCCGGATTTATACTATTTCGTGAGTGAATGACAATAGTTTCAATATAAATTTTTACAGTAATATGAAATCTACAGTTGATACAAAGTAAAATTATTTATTTACTAAGTGACCTTTCTTTCCGTTTCTAATAAGAGTTGCAGTACTAGTTTTTATGAAATCTAATGATAGTAAAATTATTTGCTAGTTCTTAACATATTTTAACTTTTTTCTTGTATTTATATAAAATTTCTTTAAATTTGTAAAGAACTTTATGTAAATACAAGGGAAAAGTTAAGATATTTTAAGAATTACCAAGATAATTTTACAATCTATCATCATTAGATTCATAAAAACTAGCGTTACAACTTTTATTAGAGTTGGAAAGAAAGGTCACTTAGTAAATAAATAATTTTACTTTGATCAGCTGTAGATTTCATATTATTGTAAAAATTTATATTAAAATTTCACTAAATTTTACTATGATGCTATGCTACTGTCGCTCAGTCACGAACTAGCACTTAAAAGTTTCATCAGCAGATTTTTGATAATAAAATTCTACGTTCACTCTTAGCCATTTCTAGCGTTATATGTTCCAGTAGTGTCTATCCATAGATTTTTGATAATAAATAATAGCGTATATATGTCGTAAGTGGATAGAATTTAAGTAGTTTCGGGATTTTTAGGTTAGGATTGGGATTTTAATATAATTATTACGTTCTTATCTAAATGGATTCCGAACCTATTATGATTCCATTCCCGCTTACAACGTATATACCGGGTGTCCCAAAGTTCCTAAAGTGGTCCCTTTTTTTTAAAGTCACCATATGTATAGAGATCACGATGATTATCATGCAACACTTAAAAAAAAGGACCATGTATAGGAACTTTTGGGACACCCGGTATATATGTATAAAATAAATGTAATCACGTGACCGAGTGCGATAATATTAAATATATACTATTTATTATGACGGATTAAATTGAAAATGTACAATGCAAAAATGGACTAGCTACCAAAAAATAAAAATTTTTGAGGTGCATTTTTTAGGGTTAGGGGTAGGGTTAGAGGTTAGTTTTGGGTGGAGTTTGTAATAAACAAATATAAGTGGGTTTTAGAGGGTTAAATAGAAACCTCATTTCCGATTTTCATTATGATCCGCGTAATTTATTGTATTTTTATATTGTGTAACATATGGTGTTTAACGCCTATGGTGCATTTTAGTAAAATCGTTCTACATAATAATTATATAAAGTTGTAGATCTATGTAGATTTTATAAAAAATGTACTTGCTGATGATGTCGGTAAAATAGACATTCATCTTTTTAATATTCGGTGAAATTGCAGATAAATGACTTATCAGTAAAGTTTATTATCAATTAAAAGATATTTCGGTAAAATGAGACTTTCGGAATTGCCTTGTCAGTAAAATGGGATGTCAGTATTATGATTTCGGGAAGTTAACCCATAACCTAGCCAATATACATAATAAAAGTCATGTAAGTCACAGTTTTATGAGATGTATAAATTGTTTACGGCGTAGTCTTGTAACACCTGAGTAATTATTTATTTTAACTGGAATATGTACCCTGATCTTCGTTTTTTATCTTAAATTCTTAATATTAAAAATGATTACTTTACTACCGAACGAATGCCTTTTAAAAATATTTAATAATTTCCGTACGAATTATAGAACTTTGTTTTCATGCCTTCTTGTAAACCGTCACTGGTGTAAAATTATTATACCAATATTATGGAGTGAACCAACGAAATATTTGGATGATTTAAGACTTATAAGAATATATCTTTTAGCATTAAATGCTGAAGAACAAGCTTTATTAATCCCTTATAAAATTACCCTTCCAAATTATCAAAAACCATTATTTGAATATTCAAGTTTTGCTACATATGTTGGTTTTTATTTGACAAATCGAAACACGGATGGAGTTAAAAATTGGCTTTGTAAAGAAGGATATGATGATGATTCGTATCAAAATCTTTACAATTATAATGGCGATTCTAATTATAAATACGATATAAAATTTAATGAGCATGTAAATGTCATTAAATGTTCTTTAATTGCAATGTTTTTACGAACAAGTAAAAACCTTATACATTTAAACATTGATAAGCCTATTTACAATAATTTGCTATTCAAAAGGTTTCATGAAAACAATGCTATTACCTCTTTAAAATTTCGTATTAATAATTTTGAAGGTATTGAATTATTATCAGAGATTCTTGATAAAAATACTACACTAACATCCTTAGATATTTCAGAGAGTGAACTTGGTTTTAAAGAATTGGAAGCGTTTGTAAAAGTTCTTTGCAAGAACACTGCACTAAATTCTTTAAATCTTTACCATAATTCTCTTTGTTACAAGAGTGGAAAAGTATTAGCAGAATCTCTTTGTAAAAACACTATTCTGACTTCTTTATCTATTCGTTGCAATCAGCTTGCTTCCGAAGGAGCAAAGGCATTAGCAGAGGCTCTTTGCAAAAACACTACTTTAACTTCTTTAGATATCGGAAGTAATCAAATTGCTTTTGAAGGAGTAAAAGCATTATCAAAGGCACTTTGTATGAATACCGCTCTAGCTTCTTTAGATCTTTCTTTTAATTTTCTCGATCTTAAATGTGGCAAAGTGTTAGCAGAGGCACTTTGCAAGAACACTAGTCTGACTTCTTTGAACCTTAGCTATAATCAACTTGGTTCTGAAGGTGTAGAAGCATTAGCAGAAAGTCTTTACAGTAACACCACCTTAAATTCTTTAAATCTCGGCAAGAATCAAATTGGGCTTAGAGGAATAAAAGCATTATCAGAAGTACTCTATACAAATGCTACTCTAACTTCATTAAATCTTTCACACAATGGGCTTGGTTTTAGAGGATGGGAAATATTAACAGGAGTTCTTTGCAAGAACAATTTAACTTCCTTGAATCTTTCATCAAATCAACTAAATTTTGTGGAAAATGAAAATTTATTAGAATCCCTTTGCAGAAACACTATTCTAACTTCTTTAAATCTTGATTGGAATTTACTTGGTCCTAATGAGGGAAAGGCAATAACAAAGTTTCTTTGCAAGAATAATTCTCTAACTTTTTTATCTATTCATGGTAATCAACTCGGTTCTAAATAATAGCAGAAGCACTTTGTAAAAATACAGTTTTACTACTTTATACATTGGAAATAATCAAATTGGCCCTAAAGGGATAGAAGCAATGGCTCATGTAAACACTACTTTGACTTCTTTATCTAGTAGACTTGATATTTAACGAGGGAGAGCATTAATGAAAACTCTGTGTGTAAATACTACACTAACTTCTTTAGATATTTATAATAATGAGCATAACTCTAAGGAATTAAAAAACATTTGTAGAGAGTGTTCACAAGAACAATCATTCAGTTTTTTAAAAATTTTAGCTTTGAAAGATTAGAGAGATAAAAAAAACATTTATGTAAACAATGTTTTAATATTCTATCAATTCTGAAAGACGAAAACTTTAGAAAACTCTGTGAAAATATTATGACAATTTTATGGTGCTTGCAAATTACTGTAAAATCTGGAAGTAGGAATTTAGTAAATACTGGCCTGTGATCAGCTATAGCTACAATTTTATTTTATAAAGACTTTATTTTAACTTTCTCAAACTTCTAATAAAGATTTTTAGTAAATTTCTAGTATATTTGGTAAATTTCAAGATTTAAAACTATTGATTTGAAAATGACTTCAATTAATAAAAATAATTTAAATATTATTAGATAAGCTAAATTGATATTCGTATTTCATGTTTAAATAAAAGCCAATAGTAAATGCCATGAATTAGAACCCAAATTTCTATACATAATATTAGTTTTTAATTTTTTTTTATTTATATTACTAGATGTTAGAACTAGTGATGGGAAAAATGCGCATTTTATAATGAATGCGCATCAATGCGCACGTTATATAAAATGCGCATTATATCGCATGATATAATTTTTGGAATTTATATTTTCCCTTCGGAAAATATCGGATACGTGCTCAAATTTTTACACTAATCTTGCTCTTCTTTTATCTTCATTCATTTTCTTTTCGGAATTTTTTCGAGACTTTTGCATCCATATTCCTTAATTCCGCCCGACAATACGCTCCCTGGCCTAAATTATACATACTTCAATTTTCCTATATAAAATTTAGATGGGATAAAATGCGCATGATTCCGAAACATGCGCATTAATGCGCACGATTGAAGAATCATGCGCACGCATGAAACCCATCTCTAGTTAGAACCATCATTAAATGACAGGTTAGATCTAAACATTTTACAATTGTATAATCTACGTATCCTCGCGGGATGGAGGTAATAATCTACGTACGTGCATCTTCCTTTAATTTCTTTGCATAATGCGTGAAATGTAAAAAGGTGGACCAGTAGTGACGAATTGGGATGGGAACGGCTACGGCTATGGCCAGTTATAGCCGGATATTAGCCGTAGCCGATATTAGCTGGCTGAGCGGCTTAGCTAACCGGCAAAATTGTAGCCGATGCCAGATTTTTAATATAATATTATTAATACTTTATTCGACGAGATAGCACATCGACTGATAAATTAGAAAAATATATGCAATATTCAGGTGAATAAATTGAATTATATCAATTGATAATTTCAATCAGCGTCGCCTGATTTGACCATTATCCATAATTCTGGTCAAATTGAAGATTATTTGACCAGATTGGCTTCTCTATTTATTAGATAATGTCGGTCCGACGATATTGATCGGCTATAGCCGCGGCTAGGCGGCTGTGAGCGGCTAGCCGATAATAGCTAGCCGATAGCCGACCGTAGCTAGCCGAACCCCTAGTGACGAATGAAGCGAATTTAGAAAACAATCATGTGAGTTTTATCCAACATCATGTGTATGAATAAAGAAACTATCATTCCTAATTAGATGTAGAAAAAAAAGTAATTTGTGCGTTACAAATATTTATCAGATTCGGCTCATGAAAATTTGACCGATGAACGTAAGTGTTATCAACATATCATTCTCAAATTATAATATAATTTTTCAATTTTTCCACACAAAGAAAATTTTTTTGAAATATAGCTTTGCGTTATCTTAACAAATAAAGTAGTACGCGATGTTACACCCAAAATCTTAGGTAACGTACCCACAAAAATTGTTCCCCTCGTAATTTTTACTGAGAACAAAACAGTGTTGTAGTTTGTGTTAGAGGTAGAATTAGGGTTAGTATAATAGAGTTTCTATTAGTTATTTAAGTTTTTTTTTTTTTTTTTTTTGCAAAAAAAAATGGTTCGCTTCGATTGTTTACGTCACACCTGATCTCGAAATTTGATTGGTCAAAGATCACGAGAGGGAACAATTTGTGGGTGCGCTATGGGGTTGTGAACAATGTTTAAATTCAGATCAAAACCTTCAACATGCACAAATGCATCTGTATCATATGTTTTGATTGTACAAACCAACTACAATCATCTTCCTCAACAATCACGCTGTTGTTTTACATAAAAAAGATGTGATTATAAAATTTTAATATTAGTGTGATTATATAGAGTTTTTTTTTTTAATATATTGCCAATAATTTTTCAAAAAATGTACTATGAAGAGGGTGTGATTATATAGGAGGTGACTTAGAGGAGGACGACTGTACTGATTTCATACATATGCATATAAATTTTATTTTTATATGCACATACCTTATTTTCGCGTAATAACGCTCATGAGAGTTATTTCGAAAATTGTGCTCCTAAAAATAATATATAGTTTACTAATTAATTCTCTAACTACAACCCCTCTTAATTAATCGCATCATTAATTACATCATTAATTCCCGGTGCACGATCACGATCATCGATCGTGATTGTATCACATGAGCACGATAAATATCGGTTGTCTTCTTTTAATTTATTACCCGATTGCGCATTAGTGCCTTCTTGTTATTAACCTGATTATGTTCAATCTCCCTTGCATATAATTGTTACCGAAACTGTTAAATCCGGATCGATCATCATTACCCGTTACAAAATACTTGTCAAGTTATCTTCGATTAAAATTATAAAAATTATAATTTTTGTAAGATTGATATACTATATATCTGTATAAGTATAAATTGATTGATCCAAATTGATGTATGCAAGATTACACAATAATAATATACACAAAAATTAAAAAAATTGCTATATGTAAAATTGGGTCTTATAGTTTAATTTGTAATCTTTTTATTTAAATCTAAATCATTATTTTATTTGTTTAGTACAGTGGCCTACCATATTATTGTGAACACTTTTTAAAAATTTATACAGGGTTAAATATATATAATATTAAGCTAAAAATTAAATTATAAATTCTTTAAATCAATATCTTTTAAATAAAAAAGTTTATAAAATTTTATGCTACAGTTTTTAAAATAATCAAGTTTAAGTAAAATTTTGAATTTTTATATCAAACTAATTTTTTAAAATTTAATATAATTTCATAGTAACTAGAATTACTAAAATAATAACATATAAACTTTTTTTCTATTAATAAACTAGAAATTTTTTTAAATAAAGATATTTAGTGTGACAAATTGTACATATCTTGAAAATTTAAAAATATTTAGTAAATTATTATTTATTTAGTTGGGTACCATATTATTATGGACACTTTCAAAATTTTATATTGAGCTAAATAAATAAGATATAAAGCTAAAAATTATACAAAATATTATTTAAATCTAAAGCTTTTAAATAAAAAAAAATTATAAAATTCAATTAGCACTTTTTGAAATAATTAAGTTTAAAAATTTTTTAGATTTTTCCATTTGTATGATTTACTAGTTTTTAATATAGGTTTAGTATAAATTTATATATTAATTTTTAGTATATATAAAATTTAATTTTTTAGCAAGCATACTAGCAATTTTTTTAATAAAGTTATTTAATATAACAAATTATACATTTCTTGAAAATTTTATAATTTTTTAATAAATATTTAGTAAATTACTATATATAGTAATAAATTACTATATTTGGTAATTTGTTAATTTTATTTTAATAATTTAACATTGACTTTAAATAATAATTTTTAGCTTAAAATTTTTTAAAAATTTTAAAAATTTAGAATTATATGTAATTTATTATATTGAACAAATTTTACATAATAATTATATATAGTTTACTTAATAAAAAAATTTTTTTAATAGTGTGGTGACTTAGTGTAGTGGTCTAGTCATCACTCTTTCCAAGTGGCAGGTCTAGAGTTCAAATCCCATAGATAACGAATTTTGAAAAATAGCCTGTGCTATGGTTTATAGTTGTCAATTATTTGTTGTATTTAGAAATCTGTAATCTTGGTTACACCATTTAGTTATAGGAGCTTTGGCACAATAAATCTGAGAAACTGGAATAACCGAAAACCCATTTGGCAAGTCCCAAATTTGGAGATAGTAGTGATTTTTGATGATATCACAGAAGTGCTGAATTTGAACCAGGGCCCGAAATTGAAGAACTGAGCAACCAGGTCTGCTGGCAGAGGACACACCAGCTGAACTGCTAGGTTGTCGCACTGGAGGAAAAGAGCATCTTTCAGGAACCTAAAGCTTGGGCAGACTAACTCTTCCAAGTTGCCGGCTAGAAGTAAGGGAGAAATCAATAAAAAATCTGAGTAAGGAGACAGTCCGAATGTTAATATCAGGTTGTTGTGAACCGAATAAGAGCAAGGAGTACATAATAGACACCTAGTTAGGAAGGTTGGTGCTTGAGTTATATCCGTAGAATGGCAGCACCCCAAAAGGTGGCATGAGATATGAATACAGAAAGGTAGGCTAATATGTATTAATTAGAAAGAAGTTATAGAAATATGTAGGTAAATACATGTGTGGGACATGTACCACTCTGTTAGGTTTACCTCAAGGATAGATTAGCCAGAAATGGTTAGTAAGTCCTAAGATAGTCAGTAATCCTTTGCCAGGGTAATACCAAAATTTATATATAAATAATAAGGAAACTCGGGATTAGGTGGTTAACTGGTGGCAGTTATAACTAGATGGTTTAAATGGGTACCCCTAGTTGGGGTGCAGATATAGCAGATAGTGTAGAACCTTCAGGCAGACTACTTAAATAAGATACTCAAAAGATGCATATGTGACTTGATGTACCATCATTGTAATTGCATATAAAACATTGTTTCAAATAACTAATAAAAGCTTTCAGGCAAAAAAGATCTCCTTAATATTAGAAAAAAAATTTTTTAATATATAGTAATTATGATAACTAATTTTTTAAAATTACTAATTTCATACAAGTATAATATTATACAAACTTGTATAACCTTAATTTTAAAAAAACTATTGCATAGAACTTTACAAAATTTTTTTCTTTAAAAGATATAGATTTAAAGAATTTATAATTTAATTTTAGCTTAATATCTTATATATTTAGCTCTGTACAACTTTTAAAAAGTGTTTGTTATAATATGGTAGAGTACTGTAGTAATAAAATTACTACATTTGGTAATTTATTAAATTTATTTTAATAATTTAACTTAAACTTTAAATAATAATATTTTATTAAGGATGTGGTAATATAGTGAAGTAGTAGAGTTGTCATCTCCAAACAGAAGGTCTAGGTTTTGAATCTTAAAAACAACAATATTTAATAATAGACCTGTGTTCGATACAATTGTCTGTTAATTAGTTGTTTGTACATTATCTAGAATAGGAGCTTTGGCACACAATAATTAGAATTATCAATATCTATTTGAAAGACCCAAGTAAGTAGATAGCTAAAATCTTTAAAAGTGTTACAGAAAAGACCAAAATTGGAGTTAGAACTGAGACAGATAAACTAAGTAGCAAAAGATCTTTAAGTAGAGAATTTACTAATCAAATTATTAATTTGAGAAACTAGAAATTCACAGCTAAGTAGCAAAAGATCTTTAAATAGAGAAATTTATCAATCAAATCATTAATTTGAGAAACTAGAAATTGACAAAAGTATAATAGTAACAAATTAGTATTAAAAGACTTTATATAGTTTATCTAGATAAAGAGAAAAAATATTTATTTAAAGTTTTTATATATAAAAAAGCCTTTAAAGATAATTAAAATGACTTGCTAAAATATTTAAAGAAAAAAAGTATTTAAAATATATAGTGGAGTTTTATATTAGGCCATACAAATTTAATTACTTGGTTTTTATAATATAAAATTTTTAAATAAACCTGGCCGGCTAGCTCTTTTTTAAATTTTATATATGAAATTTTATAAAATTTATATGAAATTCTTTTTTAAAACCTACTCAGTTATTAAACCATATAAAAAAGTTTTCTTTGAAGCTTTCAAATTTGACCTGGTCGAGTTATGAAAACAAACTAATTAATTTTGCATGGACTTATTGTAAATACTTTTTAAAATTTATACAAGCAAAATATATAAGGCTATGCAAAATTAATTAAATGGTTTTCATAACCCGGCCGGGTCAAAATTTGAAAATTTCAAAAAAAAAAT
>CAJVPY010006367.1:0-10581 GCA_910591965.1 Dentiscutata erythropus | reverse complement strand
AAATTCGAATTTATCACGCGATAAGCCGCATTAAGCCGCAGCAAGCCGTGATAAGCCGGCTTATCTTTGAACACTAACTTTTACTAAAACATACCTATAGTGTTTTACTACATATGTTGTATTATCTTAAAAACTGGCTAACTAATTAATATGTAATACTTAAGTAGAAATATTCTACATCACTAAATACTAACCCAAACATGAAAAATTTATGCTAAAAATTTTATATAAAAAAATTTATAAAACTTAGAAAAATATATAAAAACATATAATAGGTGTAAAATCGCCTTAGCTGCATTTTATAATAAATGTATTTGAATGATCTTATAGATCATATTTGTTATATAATATCATAGATAATATATATCTGCAAAATGATTAAATGATCTATGAGTGATCGTATAGATCATATTGGTCATAAATGTCATAGCCCAACATTGTACCTTATAGCTTTATTGATTTACCTATAGAGCCATCAGCATTCCAATATGTATTGATGAACCCGATTTGTATCCTAAAGGTCTCCTTTTTCTGCCAAATATCTGCTTTAAATCAGATTCATAATGGGATTACGTGAGCCCGAATTGCCTTCATTCGACCTGTAATACTAATGTTTATATTTTACATATTTTGAACACTGTTATATTTAATTAAATTTTTTAAACTATATTAAACTAATCATTTGCTAAAAAAGAATAGTATATGAAATACATCAATTTTTTGAACCTAGTCTTTACTAGTAATAGCAAAGCGATTATCTAATATGAGTGCTGCCAAGGAAAAACCTACAAGTCGTACTTTTTGAATATTGACTTTTAATAAAAATATCTTAATCAGGCAATTTAGTACCTACTGTTCTTAATATTATTTGAATAGTTTCATTAAGATGATTCAAATGATATTAAAATTATAGGTATTAAATTTCTTGATTTTAAGATGTTTTTATTAAAAATAAATATACTAAAAGTACGATTTGTAGGTTTTCACTTGGCGGCACTCATATATGAAACGAATAATTTAACACATAAAAAGCTTGTAATTGTTGCCATCGCAAAAAGACTAGTTTAAAGGTATAAATTTATTACCCAGCAATATTAATTAAAAGTTAACATATGCTGCTATTAGCATACCATATCGTTCCGAAATTATGCACTCTTTTTTTCATCATAAAATGTTTAATTTTTTTTTTTTTTTTTTTTTAAATATAAAATTAGATAGGAAATCATTAAGTTATTCTATAGATTAGGTATGAAAAATTCTGAGCCAGGTTTTGTTCATTCACTACATGATAATATTGCTAAAAAAAAAATCAAGTTCTTTAAAACTTTAAATACGGATACTATACCCAAAAAATTACCTGTTAAATTCAATATCTAAGTAATTTTCAAATTCTACCGACCTGTAGAATTCGAAATCGTCTCTAAACATCAAAATAATTGAGTCATTATTTGTTCAAAGCAACATAAAAATTCAACTGAAGATGGTTTAAAAATGACCAAAAATTTAAAATTCATTCAAATTTCTGTATGCTAAATAAAGTGTTAATAGATTTTGACTCTAGGTATCGATACATAATTTTCTATGTAATTTACTAAACTCGGCCTCTAAGATCTGATCAGTAGCTTATTGAAGCGTTATAAATTAATTCAATCATGAATATCAATAGAACTATTACAAAATGTTTAGCCATAATTCGAGTAGTTTTAAAGGTATTAAAATAATCTAATTTGATTGTTATGTGATGTTGAAAAATATCTTTAATGTTATATCCTTCACTAGTATTAATTGATAGGTACTGTAGAAATTCGAAAAAAAACCATCTTGCAGCATAATATGTCGCTAAAATACGTTGATCCAATTCTATAACTGTAATATATAATAAAATAAGTTAACAATATATTATAGCAAATGAACGAAATCTAATTCAATAACCAGAAGAATCTCTAAAACTAGATTCAGTCAAGAAGACACTTGGAAGTTAAAAAGCAACAAGCAGAAATCCTGTGAGTAAGTTTGTGTTCAATATATTGAGTCTACCAAGAATCATCAGCCATTAGGAAGTATTCAATATATCTAGAGAAGTAATCCCGGGAAGCCTGGTCCAATATATCATATATGATATGCTGAGGCAACTGTTTGACATATTGAAAACCAATCAGGAAGAATTAACTATCAGTAGCCTGGTCCAATATATTTACCCAAACCCCTCTGATATTACCTGAAGGTTTTCAACGGACCAATAGAAATCTGCCCTGAAAATCCTCCGAATTATTGACTAGTAAGAAAGAAATGTAACCAATTCCTTCTCTTGAAACAGTGGACCCTAAAAGAATCTCTACTTGCCTTGGAAATAATGCTTGGAAAGTGTAAAAATGAAACCGGTAAGAATATTCTTGATCATTCTTTCTAAACTGAACCCTTAATAAATAAACTCAGCGAAAACTAAAAAATTTTATTAATAATTCGGATTAGAAATAATAATTTTTGAAAACTGAAATTTTTACATATATAAATCATATTCAAACAATCGGTTAGAGTTATTACCCGGGCCGAAAAATGATGACCAGGGTTAATAGTTATGTAGGTCATGTCTGAGAATTTGAAAAAGATCTCTCGACCTATTCTAATTCACAGCATTACTACCACAAAATCCCGGCATCTAAAATCCCAATGGCACCAAATCCCGGCATCCAAAATCCGTCAGGTTAAAATCCCGAAGATACTAAAATTCTAATAAGTTTTAATATTGTCGGGATTCTTTCGGGATTTTGATTTTCTGAATTCTGAGTGTTGGGATTCTGTGGTAAACCCATTTTTTCGATAGTCTAAATTAATAAATGCATTTAAATGAGTTATTCGAGTTCGTGATATTTATCATTTATTGTAATTCCTTTATTTCATTTATTCATATTAACAGTTAATTTATTTAGTCCTTTATTAATCGGTGTATATCTCTTACGTATTTCAATAAGCGTTCTTAAACTATTCGAGTTCATACTTCTTTATTTAATTTCCTTTATTCATGTGTAAAATAATCAACAATCGGTGAAAAGCAAACAATTAAAGTTTAATAAATTAACGTGAATAAAATAAATATCAGTTTACTTAAATAAATTTATAAAATTAATTGGATTTATTATTTAATCGGCGAGTATGATGCTATTTATTATTATATACTAAATGAGTTTTTAAAGGTTAATTTACATGCAAATTTATATATAAATTCCTACTGATTTTGGTACACTTTTATATCTTTCGTTTTATTCGAGTTAATTTGATCAATATCTCATATTTAATGAATACCGCTAACATATTTAAAAAATGGCAGGCATGTTTATCATTATTTATCCTTCTCAATCCAATAGTTTAGTAAGTGGGTATAAAAATGACAATTGCAAATTTGCTATTATATGATTCTTTTCAATCGCATTTAGCATTTAAGTATAAACATTCGATTTCGCAAGCTCGAATTTAGCTGGTTTGCGTTTCAAACAAGCCCGAGCTAAGTTTGGACAAGTAGGATAATAACATCTTGTGTAAATTAAAGTGTAGCGAATTTATATTGATAGAAAACTAATTTATGAATGCATCTGATATGTGCAATATTTGTATTTTTAGAGGTCACTTTGGTAAATGACATATCGATATGCTTGTTCTTTTTTTGGCACTATTTTATTTGTTATCTGACTAATCTATCTGACCCGTACTCGCATAACCCGTCAAAATTTACTGACCCGTACGGGTCAACCCTACCCGAGTAACACCTCTTCAATCGGATACGTAAATCTACCAATCAACAGTTCAGAATATGTATTATACTAATAGCCATTTGATATGCAATCTACAACGAAACTCGACAAGTACAGTATTAGAATTGATTAAATTGATCGTGTGATGTTCATAAAGATATTTATAGAATTAAATGCTTGTGCATAATATTTCTATATTTCATAATACACCTAAAAAAAAACATAAAAAATATCTATTCAATCAGCTGCCGAAGCTAAACTTCAGTTTCGTCGGCACCTCCTTTTAATGAGTTTAGCAATTTAAACTTTTTGTGATAATTTATTATCCGTCAAATACGGAAAAGATTTACCCAAAACCCATCCGTTTTGGGACTTCTTTCTGAGAAGCTTTTAAATTTAAATGAGTAAAAAAAACGGAATAGTAGCATTCATTATAGTTTGGTTAAACGTTAAAAGATGGAATGTATTTATTACATTCGAAATCAAGGTATCTATTATTTGTTTTAAAAGCTTTTAGCATTAAAAATAAAATAGTAATTTTTGTTTAAATCGGATAGAATTTTACTGAGAATTCAATGTTTATTATGTAAAAGTAATGCTTGAGTGACCTATATTGATGGTAAATTTTTGAAGAAATATTTCGCTAATTTGTTCATCAAAATGGTAACTCACTTGGTTAATTTATTCATTTTTAGATTAATTAAAAATTCACCTCCTGATCTATTGAGATACCATTGAGTGAGGTGCTTGAGAACACTCAAAGAGTGGAGATTAATTCAGTGTATTATCTAGGAAAAGATCATTATAAAGAATATTATGGTTATCGAATTAATTCAAATATCGTTGTTCACAAACAAACTTAAGCTTATGCTAGAAAATATCAAACTTGTGGCACATGAATTATTCAATTGCACAAGTTACTATATATATAAAAAATATTAAAAATAATTTTAATAAATTATCTACTTTTGAATTTATAAGTATTTAAATCCTTTTATTCATTTTGTTTAACAATATGACAGAGATGAGTTAAGCACCTCTTCATATTGTTAATGAATACGGAATTTTTTTAATTAAGCTCGTGTTAAAATTGCTTGACATCTTTATTAGTAATCCCAGACATGTGATTTATGTGGTTTATAATTTACTTTCAACTTATTTTATTATCGATACAGTATTACCATTTTTTGAAACTAGTAAATGAAAATGTAATAAAGAAATATGTTTATTAGAACGAATTTGATTTCTTACTATTAGTAATTCATGTTAGAACACGATGAAATAGGGAGAAATGCAGTATTTGGGTATATATATATATATATGTTACGTATACGTCACTTTCAAATTTCCGTCAGTTATGTGGCAAAAAAGAGAGGCAAATTTATTTATTTATCAGTATTACTTTTTTTTTACTACATGCGATATTTATCATTATATCGATATTTATTTAATCATTAATCTTTACTACTTTAATAAGCATTTGATTAATATAAAACGCTAAGCTAATAAAGGAAAACAAACTTAATGACTTTTACATGTACTGTGGCGAGCACAACTATAGATGCTGGTGAAATTAATTTCACCAATTTCACCACATTTCACCATATTTCACCAGCATCTATAAGCACAACCACATCGGAAAGTACAAAAAGCACTGTTCTTACTTACGACAAGAACAGCATTTATTTTCGTACTTTGTTTTTATAACAATGGTAACCCTTATTTCTTGTATCTTTATCAGTTTCTTGACTAGACACCTTGCTTGTGACATTTTGAAGAAGTTTTTATTGGTTGAGCCCCAGCATTTCGTAAAGAGATGAATGAACTTGGCCACTAGAATTATGTCGAGATCTGGAAAGTCATCAATGGCTAACGGTTCTAACTCGTTGCTAGAACTGAACTGATAAACAATAACGATTTAAATATTTAATATATATACATTTTTTTATACTTATTTAATTATATATTTACTTCTAACCAAGTCTGTATCTTGATGAGCTTGACAAGTGGCGGCATAAAGGTCTTCAATATGACGAACTTGAGATGATTATCTGAATGAACGTTCAATTCTTCGATAACTCTAACTTAAACTTATTTAAAAAGATATTAAAAACTTTATATTTAAAGCTTGGATCTTTGTGTTTACTTGACGGGTTTTGTAAACCAAGTTGTAATTTGAATGATCCATTATAGGTCTTTCGATTTTTCGATTATTCGATTATTCATATAGTTGGCAATAATTTTTTTCAGAGGTTTGAAACTAATTAAGTATTCGAAGCCATGTTGTAAAGAAATTTTCTATATATTTATTAAACATACATTAAGATTTGGTGTACGTTATATTTTAATAAATTTTTAAACTCAAGTACGTACTGTACGTCAATTTAAGTGACGTCTAACGTATATAACAGTATATAGCATATATAGAATATAATAACCAAATTTTACCATGTATTTTGTTATTGCCGACGAATGAGTTGTCAAATAAGTGTTGTCAATTACTGCAATTGGTGAAATATACTTAACTTTAAATTCTTATTTTATGTGCCTGGTATCGGATTTCCTTATTAAGATTTATATTGCTAACACAAACAAAATAAAGATTGTGGAGACAATTACTTAAACAATTAATGATCAGTAGCATATATAATCCATATGACGAATAAATGAATAAAATAATAAAATGAACACCTAATGAGCTGATTTGCATCCCTTGTAATAAACCAATAAAATTACATCTACAACACGATTTATTTATTTAATGCTTAATTAAAATCCATAGTAATAATGATCTATAAACGAATATATTATTGACGATATTATATACTTTATATATTTTAAAATACGTATTTATGATTTTTAAGAGTTAAATTATGTAAGTTATGGTTAATCATATCTTAAGTTTAGATCACTATCAGATTTTAATTACTGTATAGATTGGTTAAAATTAATTCATCGCCAAGAAATTGATGCTGTTCGGAATTACAATATAAAAACACAATACAAATTTATAATTATGTAATTATTATATAGTTTAGATGAATAAAAAATTTTGAATTCATGTGATGCAATACTTTCGAATGCCGTTGTATATTATATTAATATTATACGTATTAATATTATATTGTATTAATATTGTATTAATATTATATTAATATTGTATTAATATTATATTAATATTATATTAATATTATATTAATATTGTATTAATATTATATTAATATTGTATTAATATTATATTAATATTGTATTAATATTATATTAATATTGTATTAATATTTACATTTAAATATTTCAGTCGTTCCTTGTAACGTTTATTAGGTTAATGTTTTTACTGGCTTGTTTATTAGAATGTTTTTACTGACTTGTTCATTATGCTTTACAGTAATCTTATTTCATTGTGCACTATATATTTCGAAATGAGTTGTCCAGCTAATGTATGTTTGGAAACTTAGAAGACTTGGTTTTGAATCAATTCTATTTCTAATTATTCTAATTATTCTAATTATTCTAATTATTCTAATTATTCTAATTATTCTAATTATTCTAATTATTCTAATTATCTAATTATTCTAATTATTCTAATTATTTAATTATTCTAATTATCTAATTATTCTAATTATCTAATTATTCTAATTATCTAATTATTCTAATTATCTAATTATTCTATTATTTAATTATTCTAATTATTCTAATTATTCGAATTATTCGAATGAAACATCATCAAATATTTATAACTTGCATCATCGCATAATAGATGAAAGATCGGATTGTCCTGATTTTCCCGCGAATATCCGATTCATATTAGCATAAGATCACGCATTTGATATCACGTTCTTCAGAAAAATGAACTTTACAAAATTGTATGTAATAGTATAATTCCAAAAATACTTAAATAGCTTATTTTTTTCGATTTGAAATAACATTATTTTCCCTAAATCATCGACATACGAAATTTTATTAGGCCATAAAATTAATTCATTGTTTCTCATAAATTTTAATGTGTCCCGACCGGCCTTTCATTTTTTTTCATCAATTCTCCCAAAGTATTCATAATAAATAACTTACATAAAGCCGTCCCGGCCGGGTTATGAGAAAGAGAAACAATCAATTAATTTTATATTGCCTTAACCTACAATTGACGTTTTAATATTTTTTTAATGAGATAACGGAATTAGTAATTTCTTCTAAAGTTTTACTATATAAAATTCTTAAAAAGAGTGAAGTCTAAACTTCAAATCTGGTTTATAATTTCAATTTATCAATCATGTTAAAAAAAAAAACTTCAAGATCTGGTTCTGTGATTAGCGATAGTAAGACATTTCTTTAATGTTACATTCTTAAGTTTTTTTCTGTTATATATTTTAACTTATTCTAATATAATTGTTCACTGAAGGCGGCAGAATTCCCGTAAATCTCGGTTTACCTGATAACATGGTATGAGTTTTCTTCAAATGCATTTCTGTGCTGATATTTCAATTATTGAATTATGCTCCATTGGAATATCTGTAAACCGCAATTTATACAACCAATTTATTTGTCTTTTTTCAGGGGGTCGACATGATGCTTAGACAAATAGGTTTAGAACATTCTTGGCCTGAAAGCCAAATTAACTCGGATATACTTGTTTTAACCAATAATCGAATTTTCACAATAAAGGACCTGCGTACATTATCATATGAGAGCTGGAAGGTTATTATTTATTCAATACTTTATTATTATTAATTATTATTATTATTATTATTATTATTATTATTATTATTAATTTTTCTTATATGTTTTGTTAACTTTTTTTTAATTAAATTTTAGGATATAGAATTACTACCGATTGTCAAAGATTTATGTCGTGAAGCTATTAATCGTGAATCTAATCAAAAAATTTTTCATGATTCAATAGATAATCAAAAACCTAAAAAAAAATTATCAAAAAAAGTTTCTCTTGATAATTTAATTTCAAAATTTCATCATCATCACCCAACAAATGAAATGAAATTATCAAAATCTTTTAATAAGTCATCTGTGAGTCCTATTATACCTTATAAAACTCCTCAAAATTTTAATAAGTCAACTTTGGAGGACCCTATACCTTATGAAGCTCCTCAGACTTTTAATAAACCTACTTTGGGTCCTATTCCTTATGAAGCTTCTCATAAGTCAACTTTGGGTCCTATTCCTTATGAAGCTTCTCAGACTTTTGATCAATCAACTTTGGATGATCCTATTCCTTATGAAGCTCCTCAAAGTAGTGCTGAAGTAAATACCCAGAAAATTATTTCTGATAGGTCTCCTCTAAAACCTATTCCTCCTACTTCTCAAGTTCAAAATGATCAATATTATATGCCTCCACCTAACAAAAAAATTACTGGTGATGGTAATAGGATGAAAGTTAAAACTTCTTCTGGTAAAATTTATGAGGTAGATAGATGGTGTCCACATGCTAAAACTGACCTTAGTGCTCGGGTAAGCATCACACTGAATTTAACTATAAATATAATAATTTTATGTTTTTCTCATTTTTTTTTCATATTTATTTTATTTATTTTATAGGGTGTAGTAATAGGATCAAAACTTTTTTGCGCTAAGCATAAATGGGCTTTTGATTTAGAAAATGGTGGAAAATGTATCTCTAACAATAATGACGCAACAATTAATGCTTGCGCGGTCTATGATTGGTAAAATCTGATTCCTGGTGAATCAATTTTTAATTAGATGTATTTATTGGTTAATCTTAATTTATATCCTATTTTTACTAAATAGATTAATTTACAACTCTCTTTTCTTTCTAAGTTTTGGCTTTTTTTATAAATTTAGCTACTTTAGTTTAGTTTAATTTATATTCGGTTTATAATTCAATTGGTTAACATTGAAATTATCAGTAAATATTAAAAAGGTTTGACTCGATTTTGAACGAAATGAGTAGCAACAAATGAAAAATCAAAATTGTTACCATTTCTAAAATATCAATCTTTTCACATTATTAAAAAAGTATTTTTATCTATATATTTGATATAATTTCTTTAAAGTGATCTGTTATCGTTATTATTATTGATGATATTATCATGTTTAGCAATTCATGTGATAATCGACCATTCAAATTATGAAATCTGATATCAAAACCGATACTATTACTATTACGTAAAACCCCATATTCGGGGTCGCTTAAAGCTAGGTACATCACGAAATTGCCCGATGATCGATGATCATCGGGCAATCACGGTATCAACATCAACGTTAATCTTTATTGGCGCAAATACAAAAAAATGTGCACAAAAAAAAAATTTATACGCGCGCTATATATACAGAGAGCGTATTATACGCGTAAATTTAAATCTATATACTGCGCGAACCCCACTGGTCGATAAATCAATTGTATAGCATAGTTTGTAATGCTGTAATAAAATTAATAATAATTACAATAAATAACTTATGATAGTAATAAAAAAACTGTACAAAATCAAATTTACTATTTTTCTTCACTTCGTTTTGTGTATTTTGGGCTCTTTTTCACGTACTCTGTTTCTTTGATGCTTTTTCGTTGAGTTTTTTTGATGCACTCTGTTTTTTGGTGCTTTTTAATCGTCTATTCAGATGTTTATCGGTACTTTACTGTAATGTTCGTACGATATTGATGTTAACGTTCGTACGAACATTGATGTAAACGTTCATATGGACGTTGATGTTAACAGTTAACATTCGCACGAAGTTTATTAATGTTCGTATGAACGTTGATGTTAACGTTCGTATGAACGTTGATGTTAACGTTCGTATGAACGTTGATGTTAACGTTCGTACGAACGTTGATGTTAACGTTCGTATGAACGTTGATGTTAAC
>CAJVPY010006366.1:0-10582 GCA_910591965.1 Dentiscutata erythropus | reverse complement strand
TAATTTTAGTATATTAACTAGTTAAAAATATAAAGTATTATTATAAAATATTTAAATAATATTTTGTTAATATATTATTACAGTTTTTAAAATAATTAAAAAAGTTTATTTATAAAAAAATTTGCAATAAAAATTATATAAAGAATAATTTATATATTTTTTGTTTTTAATTATAAAGCTAATTTATTATTTAAAGATAAAATAACTAATTTAGATTGATTATTTAATTTATAATTTTCTTTAACAAATTTACATACAGTTAACTCCCTCTAAGTACAACCCCTCTAAGTGCAACTTCTCTCTAAATGCAATTAAATAGTCTGGTCCCATGTTGGGACTTATAATATAAATGCAAGCTCTTTATTCTCTAAGTGCAAGCTATTTTATAGCCCAAATATATTAATATCTTTCTCTATATGCAAGTCACCTGACTTTTAGCCAATCAAATCTCATGTTATGTACATTATAGTATCTTATAATTTTATATAATTTGTACAAATGAGATCATACTATCATACAAACTCTTATGATCATGAATTTTTTTCTTGTTATTTTTTGTACATTATAAAACACACACTCTATGTTATCATCCCAAGACATTAAAAAAATAATTGGATTTGTCAAAAAACAATTCTCAAAGAACTTGGTAAACCAGCATAATTGCATGTAGGAAAAAAGTTTGAAATAATAACAATAGTTTTTGTATTGCTATTTAAAGCTATCTTAATTTGTAAAAGTATACAATCTTGCAAAATCATTTTTTTAAACACTTCTAAATTCTTTTTTGGGATACTGTTATATATCGTTATATTTTAATTACAGTAGAATTTTCATGAGGTCACATATAATTAAATTTTTTTATGACTATATATTTTATATGTAATACATATTATGAGTACATTATACAAGTTTTTATATACTCATATGCAATTTTTGTAGCATACTTCACTACTTTATTAAACCATATTCTACTACTATTCATAATACCGATTTTATATATAGCTAATATATAGTAGCTATATATATACATACATATGTATGTATATATATACATATATTATATTAATATCAATATCTGATATGTAATCAAAATATATTGATTTGTTATATATACCAAAATTGACCAATCACAAGCATAAATATGTATCATATGCTAAAATAGTTAATTTTGAATATTTTTCTCTAAATGCAACTTCTCTCTATATGCAAGGCAATCTATCAGTCCTGACGAATTGCACTTAGAGGGAGTTGACTATAATATTTTTTGAACAGGAAAAGTTTTTATAAGATCTAGTTTGAAATTTTGTTTCCAAATTTCAGCAAGTGAAAGTTTATCTTTTAAATCTAAATCATTAAGTAATAAAAAATAATTTTTTTGTAATATAGTTGATTGGTTAAACCAATCTACAAAACAAAGAGTATGGCAAATAGAAACAAGTTTATTGTTATTATTATATGTATTATTTTTATCATATTTAGCTAGAAGAAGTATAGTATATTGTAAAAAATAATTGATTTTTCCTGGCCAATGAATTGCTTGTTCATTTTTATATTTAAATAATGCTAAAAAATATGCACCTAAATCAGAACGTATAAGTTCAGATCCAAAATATTCACCACCTAATTCTAAAGCACTAGCTCTTATAATTCTTTTTGAAACTAAATATGAATCTGAATTATTAGATACTTGTCCTTCAGCATAAAATTTAAGATTATCATTTGAATATATTTCAGTATAATAATTAACTAATAATTTTAAATTTTTATTAGATAAATATGCTTCAGAAAAGGGTTTAATTAATTTTCCAGGATAATCTTCAGATCTAGTAACAAAAAAATTAATATTAGTAATAGAATATTGAAATTCTATTATTTTTGGAATTGTATAATTATATATTGCTAATGTTTCTTTTGATAATTGTTCTTTTTGTAAATAGTTTAAAGCTTGTGCAATTGATGTTAATATTGGTTTTATTTGATATAAAAGTTCATAAATTTCAATTTGTTGATTTATATAATTAAACATATCTAATTCAACAGTTCTTCCAGAAGTATAAAAACTTGCAATTTGTCTATTTAATCTTTCATAAGCATAGCACCAATAACTATACCAAGCACCATAATTTAATATATCATCTTTTAAATGTAAATGATAATGTATATTAGGTGTTATTATATTAGAACTATATAATTTTTGAAATTCTTTTAAAAATTTTTTAAATAAACTATGTTCATGATTAATTTTTTCAGTTGTAATTATTCATTGTGATATAATTGATACTGCATTTACAAAATATGACCATACTTTTTGATCTTAAATTGGTAAAATATCTCTTAAAGCTATTGTTAAATATATTAAAGTCCATGTTTTCTATTAATCGGATGTGAATCCTGAAAAGCTAGATGCTATTTTATGTGGAATCCTTCCAATACTAGCAGGTGGTGGGCTATTATTAACAATATTTTGAATATTAATAAGCTGATTTTTTGAAATTAATTCAGTTTTTATTGTCCAAATTTTCATCATTTTACAAGCTGTTCCAAGAAAAATATTATGCATCGGATCAAATACAGAAAATGTTATTGGATCAAAATAAGATAATTGAAGAAAACTTGACTATCAAATACCTTATTGATCAAACAACTGTTTATGCTAACTAGATACAGAATATTTCCATTTCTCAGCTATTATTTTATGTTCTTTAATATTTTATAAAGAATAATTATCAATATTTAATTGATCTGAAGTATCATTAGTTTTAAAAATTTTTTTATATTTAAAACATGCATGTTTAGAAGAATGGCTGAAAAATCTACAAATTTTATTTTTTGCTGGTGTATCACATGAAACTAAAATTAAAGCTCTATAGTACATTCTTCTAGCTAGATATTTTATAGTTGCAAATAATTGACCGGCCCATAATTGTTTAAGCTCATCAACTAATGGATCCAAATATAAATTAATTTTTTCTGTAGGTGGTTTCTTTGGTCCAGGAATAAGACTAACAAAAATTGTGTTTTCTTTTTTATATTTTAAGTAATGTGGCAAATTTAAAATAGTTAAATAAATGCCAGCAATTGAATAAACTGTATGTTTAGTAACTTTAAACCAGTTAATATTAATTGCAAAGCCAATATTAGTTTTGTATAAAAATTTTTAAAAAAAAAGTTCTTTTTAATCATTTTTAAAAGTTTTCTATACTTGTCCGTCATAAAGATCAGAAAAAATATCAGATAAAGTGTTTTCTCTTTCATAACAAGATTCTACCAATTCTTTAAAACCAGGTCATTGCAATAAAGTAGCTAATTGACTTAAAATTGATTGATATGGATATACTTTAATTGGTTTATAAATTATTTTTCCTTTGCTTATTCTAATTGGCTTTTTTAATAGTGTTTTATATTCACTACAACTTGCTTGTGAATTATTAGATATACTTTCTAAATTAGTTAAAAAATGGCATTTTTCACATACAACAAATTGTATAATTGTTTTTTTAAATGACATAGCATTTTTAGCTTTATATAATGTCTCTGGAAAATTTGAATTATTATTAAATAATAAAGCTTTAATAAATATTAATAAAGCTGTAATTGCCGTATATGGTAAAGTAAAAGCTTGTTGAAAAGAAAAAATCTATAATAAACCCATTGAATTGTTAAGTTAAAAGAATCTTTAAAAGTATTTGATAATATAGAGTATAGTATATATTTGGAATTAGGTTAAGTATATGTTTTAGTATTTTTAAAGCTTAAAATTGTTTCTTCTTCAATATCACTATCTTCTAATTTTATATTATCAAGTAGTCCAGTATCTCTTATAAATGATGAATCTTCAAAATCATTTTTTTGTTCAGTTTCAGTTTCACTATCTTCTTCAGAAGAACTATAATTTAATACTACTTTAAAATTTTTTATTCATTTTATCTCTTCATTATTTATTTCTTCTGCTTCATGTTCTACTTCTTCATTTTCTCCTTCATTTTCTCCTTCTTGTCAATTCTTTGTTCAATATTACTTGCTAAAAATAATGTAGTTAAATCTTCAGCAGATGATATTGATAAATTAAAGCTTTGACTAGTAGATAATAATGGCTCTCTAGTTTCTTCCTGACTATTATCAATAGAATGATTTATTCTTCCAAATTCTTCTTGTCTATGTAATCTTTCTGTTTGAGTACTCACAACTTTTCCACTTTCACCACAAATAGAGCAATAACACCAAACTATATTTGTTTATAACTTTATAGTAATTAAAAAAATTGAAATATATTTTTCTTTTAATTTAAAAACAATTAATTTTCTATGTTATTGCTAAGAAAATAAAATATAAAAAATGTTTTTTTAATATTATATTGTTTTTCAAACTTTGCTCTTGTCATTTAATAAATTTTTCACAATATATATTTACATTTTAATATTCAAGATGTATTTTTTTTTGCCTAATAATAAATTTAAACCACAATCAAATATATATTTTCACTATATTGAAAAATATATAGAAAATTTTTAATATTATATAGAGTTTTAGCAAATATTAAGTTTGGCTTTTGCTATTTAAAAAAAAATTAATTATTACATACAATTATATATTCAATATTTAGATTTGTATTTTTTATTATTATTTTTTTTGTACATTTTTTTATGTTAAGAAAGAGAGTGTATGTTAATTTATTTCTCTTCTATTTATTTAGTTATTTACTATATTATGTATAGTAGTTAGTTTATTTAAACTATAATAACCTTTGTATATACGTATATATAATATTTGTATATATTAACATACGTAATAAACAGGTCAATCATTTCATCATTGTATTCCCACTCACACACTGTTGCAACTGGGAAAAGTTTCCAATTTTGCAATATTAGTTTAGCTTAGAGTTATGAATATAAGCTTGAGTTCAAGTCATAAAAGAAGGCAGATTAGTTAGATAGCATTATTCTATAGATTGTTGTTATATAGATTGTATAATAATTTATAAGTGAATAAATACGTACGTATATGCAAAATGTTTATGATTGTTGATCTAGCCAAGACTTAGACTATATAGTAGATCTAAAATTATTAAGATTGAATTTCTAGATACAAAATATAACATTACAGGCTATCAGCATGCTAAATAAAGGTTATAACAGGTTTGAGATTATTGTAGAATTCTATTTTTCCAAACACAACCTTTTTAATAGACATCTGGTTTTTTATTTGTTGATTAGTTTGCATATTTGTATGCTATAGTAAGTAGACTAATCTAGATTATAATTGATAGAGTACATATTATTAATAATTCATTATTTTGTCATTTTTATTATTGTTATACATGAATAAATAAGCTTTTTTTTTTAATAAAATACAAAACTTGTTAAACAAGTATAGCTAACTTAATCTATTCTATATTTAACTATGAACTCATACCTCAAAATTTCAGGTTGGAACTATAGTCAGATGGGCCAAAATCGATAGATTAACTTAGTCTATTATATATTTAACTATGAACTCATACCCCAAAATTCCAGGTCAGAACTTTGGTCAGATAGGCCAAAATCGTTCAATTTGCCCAAGATTATTAATTAAGTAAAAAGTGCCTAACTAATAATTTTACTATAGCTTTTGCCAACCAATATAGCTAACTCTAACTCTAATACTAATACATTTTGATTTAGACTCTTCTGTATAAAAATTTTTTATAGAATAATCTCTAAAATTCTAAGTCAAAATAGCTAGAATAGCTGGAATACAACATAGTTAGGATTGGGGTTAGCTATTCTCATTAATAGAGCTATAGTAAAATTATCTGTTAAATATTTTTTATTTGATGAATAACTGTTTTATTAATAAAATTCTTAGTAATCTTTGGCAAAATCGATCAATTCCGGCCCATCTGACCAGGGTTCTGAAGTATTCTAACCCAAAATCTCCCTGCATAAGTTTGTAAAAACTTTTAACAACAGAATATTGTTAGGTAACTTCATATGATTAGTTAGAACTATTTGCAAATATGATATATTTGTTAGATCAGAAACTTTTATTATTATACATGCAGAGTTTATTATCACTTGTGCATAACCTTTTTATCTAGCTATATATATCAAAAATTAATTTAATACATATTTAAATCAGCAAGATCAAATAAATAAAATAATCTCTATATATACACAAACCTGTATGATTATTTAAAGAAATATTTGTACGAATTAGCATTTTGAATATCAATATGAATATTTAATAAATTATTAAAACAGAAAAATGATACTTTATATAATTTAATTTAAAAAATATTCAATCTTACTAAAATAATCTAAAATTGCTTTAGTATCATACAACTTGCTAGTATATATGTCTTGAGAATGTATTTGTTCAATTAATTCTAGTTTAATTTTATTAGCTTCTAAAATTTGTTTTTTTGACTTCATTATTATATTCATGATCTATTTTATTTAATCAATAAGTAATTATAACAACAATTTCAGTTGCAGTAGATCATTATCATGATCCTTCTACTTATAATACACTAATCTCTGTTACTAATTGAAAAAAGTAACAGGCCCCATGAAATACCCCTACGTTAGCAGGGTATTTCTGGGCCCGTTACTTTTTCAATTAGTGACAGAGATTAGTACATCATAAGTAACTCCGTTAATCGGAGATTTTTAAAGTCTGCTGAAGTGTTGTGGTCACATGATTTTTGTCTTTTGTGTTCCCATGAAATTGGATAAAATTCAAACTCCGCTGAATCGGAGTTTGAATTTTGTTAAGTTGCAATTGTCGGTTTATTAAAAAAAAACAATTAAATGAAAAGATCAGCCGGTAAATTTTTCAGCATGATTAGTATATATAAAAATATAATATCTACGTCTTAAATTAAATATTCTCAATTTTTATTTACTATAATATTAACGTCTAAATTAAATATATTTTTGAATTCATTTAATTTTTATTAACTGTAATATTGATATAATATCTACATCTAAATTACATTGTTGTTCCAATTCTAAAAATTATTATAATAAATATAATACTGTTCTATGTACAAATAATTTTATTATTATAATATCAACATTATTAAAATTTCGTTTGAAAGCTTGCTCAATATGTTTAGTGTGTTTAATTTGTATGAAAGTTTATAAATAAAACTTGACAAGAAATATAAAAAAGGCTCCAGATATCAAATTAGCTTTTATAGTAAGTATATTACACAAATAGGTGTTAATATTAAAAAAGTTAGATATAATCAAGAATTTGTCAAATGGACTAAAAATTTAACTAAAAATTCAACTAAAGTCGAGATTCCAAAAAATGAAGACTTAATTAATATATATAATCAACACAATCAAAGCTCACAGTAGATCTAACAATTAAAGATTCTCTAGAATCTTTACTATCCATGGCAGATACTTTTGAATTGCTGACGTAAACATTGAATTATAGAATCAAAGGTCAATTTAACTTATTGAATCTTATAAATACAACCTGAATGTGATAAAAAAGATTTGGGGGCATGCTAAGAACAATTAGAACAATTAGAACGATCAGAACAAGATTGCAACTACTTAATTTTAGTAGAAATAATTTGTTGCATATCGACAAACAAAACCATAATTACTATTGTATATAAGCAGTTTCGTCTGAAAAAACTAACAGACTTGGTGTATACTAAGACATTCGTAAAATGAAATTGTTTCTATCAACTTCATTTCTTTCTTTTGAGTTTTGAAATTTATAAAAATAAAATGTTAAAAGTTTATAAAATAAAAATATGTATAAATATATGAAATATTACCTTTTTGTGCGTATATCCAAGTTGTAAAACTAATGTTACATTCCAATCAAAGTTCCATCTCGGATTTATCAGTCAGGTTTTTCTTTCATTAAAACTTAAAGATAATTTATATAATTCATGTTTAAAGAATGTGGTTTTCTGAAAGTGATAGAAGTTTTTTAATACAACCATATTTTGAAAATTCACAAGAACCCGACTTATAGAAGACTTGCTAACACCTAAGTGTTTTGCAATTTTTCGAGTTGATGGGCCTTCTCAAATTTTTTAATAATTTGCCAGCGAATGTGGGTTGAAAACATCATATTTTTTGAATTCAACAAGAAATGAGCATAATTTTTTATTTATATTAGCCACCTGATTTTAAATTACGTATATATTACAGTATTATATGAATTTATTATGCCAAAAAAATTACTGGCCAAAAACTTTTTTGGCTAATTTTTTTATAGGTGTTCCAGAAATAATGAAAACAGCTATAAACCGAAACTTTCGGCTGGCCAAAACTTCCGAAACTTCCAAAACTGGGCGAAAACTCTGAAACTGGACAAACCTCCAAACTAGCGAACTTTCCAAAACTTTCGAAACAAATAGCCAATAAAATATGAAAATTTTAGATCACATAAAAAACACGTATAAATAAGCATAAAGTTATATCCGATACTAGGCGAAACCTCCAAAATTGGGCGAACTTGGCTGAAGCGGCTTGGACTTTGTAGGAGGTTTAGGCCGAAACACTGGTCAGAATGCAATGGAGTAGGTCGGAATTAAGCAATAATAATAACTAGCAGTTAACACCTGAACAACTTTACTTAGCATGTGAATTACTAGTTCTGTAAGAATTTTATTAATGCTGTTGGTGGCAAAAGCACCAAAAAATTTGCTGTGCTGAATTTGACATCATGGAACCCGAAAACGTGACAAGGCCCCGATTCGAAGCTCCCACGGAATCATGAAGAAATTATAAGGAAAAAGTTCACACAAAGCCCCAAGACTACAAGACCCTATATTTGGGGCAGTGCCGAAAGCTTAGCTTGAGAAGGCAAAGCAATAATGGTGTAATGTGGTGGGCTCGGGTTTAGATTAGAAAAAAAGTTCGATCTTGTTCTGTTTCTTCCTCCCCAGATGTAATTTTTGTTATAAATATGGGCTTGTTTTGTCCCTAATAAAGGAGAGGAGTGTTTGCTCAATAAAAGTTGCTCTTTGGTTCTACCATATACTCGATACACCTTAGCCTTGCCAAATTTTAATCGCCTCTACAATCGAGTATATCGGGTGGTATGTCTATTGGTTGTGTGTTTTGAGTAGTGATTGGCTGGTCCATGCTGTGACCCATTG
This sequence comes from Dentiscutata erythropus, assembly GCA_910591965.1. Lineage (NCBI taxonomy): Eukaryota > Fungi > Glomeromycota > Glomeromycetes > Diversisporales > Gigasporaceae > Dentiscutata > Dentiscutata erythropus. Next base: position 1,467 of record CAJVPY010006366.1, on the reverse strand, counting down.
CCACCAACAATGCCTAATTGTTGCATCATAATCCTGCGATGGGAATATTCCATGATTCCATTTTATCGTAATTTGATCTTAGATTATTATTTTCTAGACCAATAATGTATTTTAACTAAACTAAATCAGGTGTAGAATGTGAAAACTATAATATATAAAAGTAGTCCTTTATTAATAAAGTGGGAGGATAGATGGATATTAAGACAGAAAGATTTGTCAGGAAGCATACACGATTAACAAAATAACTCCAATTACTTTAATTTATACTCTCCTTATATCCAACTATCATTAAAACCCAATAACCCTAATAAACACTTATCTTGCATAACCTATGCAGTGCCCAAAGCTAAATAAGCTACTCATGTTTACTTACTCCTCTCCCAAATCTGGGTGCTACACTAAATCTGGCAAAATTTATTATTTCTGATCCATTCTAACTGAAATTTTGGTCGATTTGGTTGAGTTACCTTAAGCATGAACATTGGACGTGCTCAACTACTAGCTATATTTTAAGTTAACTGGATCTTAAATATCTGTTAACCAATCTTTTAATCCTATTATCCGGATAGCCTATTTGTTAGCCAGTTATAATAATTTAGGGTACGACTACTATAAATGGTCATATAAAAGATTCTATTGAATAGTATACCCACTGAGTATTAGACACGTATGCAGATCTCAGGATCTACATTGCATATTACAAATGCAAAGTGTTTATGTATTTCAAATTTTACTTTCAATGGTACAAACTCTTAGACATGTACTGAACCCTAGATTTAAAATTGGTAGTGTAACAAACCCAGATATTTATATGACTATTTACAGTACTATTAAATCAATCTTAACCATTAAATGACTAATTATATCTAATTGATAAATATTATCCAGTTTATTATTAATATAACAATATATTTGAAATTGTGATTTTTCAAATATTGTAAATTTTGTAAATAATAATTAATTAGGTAAATCTTATATGTAATTATAGTAAATATTAATTTGCGAAATTTAAAATACAAGAGTAAAAAAATTGGATGTTTTAGATATTTTCACCATACTCATATTATCTAATCAAGTTACCATAATTCATAAAGTTATGTTCTTGGTTTCATGTGACAGCATTGCGCAGCTACCTTATTTCTAAGTTTGTTTAAACTTATGAATTTTGATTTGCTGTTTAATGCTTTGGTGTATTCTCATTGCCTATTTTATTTTTTAAATTTTAATTTTTTTTTAACAATTTAGCAGTCATGCCTTTACTTTATTAGGCTTTGTAATAATTAGTTTAGACTATTAAAATTTTAGAGAGAATTATCGGTGAGTGATAAACTTTAAACATGTCGGCAGATAGTGTATGAGAACTATCTCTAAACAACATGCGCCATGCCCAAGGGCCACACAACTATATCTAAATTACAAGTAAAAACTAATCTGGTTGCTCAATGAGTACCTATGTTTGACCTGCTA
>CAJVPY010006365.1:0-10582 GCA_910591965.1 Dentiscutata erythropus | reverse complement strand
TTTTTCTTATGATTTATTATAAGATTTATAACATAAAAATCGATTTTCTGAAGATCTTTTTTTTTGTGAGTTTGGGCTCTTTCTACTGCAAAGGCCTCATATACCAAATAACAGAAATGGCAATCAGAGAGAAGCAGCATTTATATATTTTGCATCAATGTTAGATTTACAAAAAGCAAAATCAACAAACCTATATTATTATAATTTTCAAATAAAGTGAGGTGAAAATAATCATTATAGAGGGAATTGCCCTTTTGATAATAAAAAGAGTCAAGAAAGAAAAGATTATACAAAAAGAAGCATATATAAAAATGAATATCACACATGCAAGCAACAAGCAAATAAAAATTAAAGCCCAAAAAAGATCATACATACCAATGAAGTCTTTACAAATAGCAAAAGAAGTAGCATATGAGCCAGAAGTAGCACTAGAAAGCCTCTTTCCAATATAGATAATATGAATATACTTCAGGAATCAGAACTTGTAACAGAATCAAATAGATAGCCAATCGCTAATCGAAAAGGAAAAAAAACTGAAAGACAAGAAGCAAATGAATTAGAAAAAATTCTGGCAGAAATGAGACAAAAGTTTAAAATAATAGAGAATATAATTGCAATGCATTTCTGAAAGGCACTATAGGTGAATTAAATTATATGGGCATGACAGAAATCCTCACTTCTGTCTCAAGAGAGCCCAGAATACAAAAACAATGTGAGAACCTAAATAAAAAAAATAATAGTTACAAGCAGTTTAGCTTAGGGTTTTATAATATAAATAGTTTAAAGTTAAATAGGCAAAAATTATAAAATTTAGCAGCTTTAGTTAAAGAAGAAAGTTTGGGCATTATCGGGATGGCAGAAACTAATATAAATAAGGAAGAGGATAGATGGATAGATGTAGAAGAATTTGGATATCTAAGCTTTTGGTCAACAAAAGAAGTAGATAAATTAAAAGGATTAGGAGTAGGGCTTTAGTTAATAAAAATTGATCAAGATATTTAGCTATAGTCAGAAAGTTCAATCCATATGTGCTAAAGTTAGAGTTTTTCTTTAAAAAAGCAATTATACGATATGGATAATATATTTGCCACTAGCGGATAAAAAGATTAACAAGGAGGTGCAACGTATAGTAGTACAAAAAATATGTAAAAATAAGATTGACACATATATAAGCATACTCAGAGATTTTAATGCAATATATAATACAAGATTAGATACTAGTAACACAGGCTGTAAAAATCAAGGACTAGGGAAAACTCCACTTGAATAGTTTAAAAGCAAAGATATAATAAACTCCTATAGATATTTAAATCCGCACAAAAAAGAATATACCTGGCAAAAAGATAAAGTAGCTTCAAGAATTGACTATATATGGATTGGAGAAGAGATGAGAGATTTTTTCAACAAAGCTACAATTAAAGATATTAATTTAATAACAGATAGTAATCACAAAATAGTATATGTGAAATTAGAAGTAAATAAAATATTTGGATATAGAAAACTCAGCAGAAGAAGCCAAGAAAAACCAACTAAAGGAGTTTTTTTATATCATAAGGCATTATTAGAAAACTGGGAGGCATATAGTGTACATATAGAGCACCTTCTTTTCGCAAAAGATCAAGACAGGAAGACGAAAACTCCATATAATATACCTATAGATATTAATGTTGAATGAGACATCATTAGTAGCGCAATAATGTATGCAGCATTAGAACACATACCTTGGGTTAACATTAAGAAAACTGAAGCTCAGGAAAAAAAGTCAATCCCAAAGTCAGAAATATACAGAGAAATTAAGTTCTTATATTACTTACAAAAGAGAAGTGAAAAAAGCCCTTCTGTAAAGATTAACTCTGATGAGAGAGAAAGTTTAAATAAGAAAATTGATGAAATAAATCAATTGTACCAAACACAGATTGCACAAATGCCAGATTGGTGGAGTCAAATTCATTTGGAAGAATTAAAAAACTGAGGCAAAGTTCTTAGAAAAAAAGCAGGTAATGAAGAGTAGAAAAAAAAAGAAAGCGAAATCCAGAAAAAAATAAAATTGAGATTTGGTATAATAGAAAAAAATAAAAAAAAAATGTTTCAAAGCTTGCTAAATAGACTATACAACAAAATCACGATTGACAGAGTACTTGTAAAGAAGAATTCCAGAGTTCACAACCTGGAATTGATCAATAATGAAGAAGAAGTAAAACGGTAAGTAATCTCTTACTTTGAAGAACAATTTAGCAAAAGTTTAAAGAGATGAAAGCAGAATGGAAAGAAGAATATAAGCCAAAAAAAAAAATTAATTCTATGATATATAAAGAAATAACAGATCCCTTTATATTAGAAGAATGAATACAAGCTCTAAGTAAAACTAGAAATGATACAGCACCAGAATTTTCAAATATTGGCTATATTCTGTTTAAGAAATTATCACTCAAAGTGATTGGGAAAATTTTAATACTAATGAATATAATCCTCGAACAAAGCAAGATTCCAGATAAGTGGAAACTTGGTTAGATATATTTAATCTCAAAAAATAGCTCATGAGAATATAATTTAAGCAATACAAGACCTATAGTATTACTTGAAATATGTAGAAAAGTTTTAACACGAATGCTCCAAATAAGGCTGGATAAAGTATTAAGCAAAAATAGTATATTGAAAGGAGCAAACTTTGCAGGCTTGTCTGGGAAAAGTACATCGACCTCTATCCACATAATGAACAATATAATAGAAGAAGCAGTAGAAAAGAAAAAAGAGCTCTGGGTCACGTTTCAAGATATGAAGAAAGCCTTTAACTTAGCTAGTATAGTTTTACTTAAAAAAGCTTTAGAAAGAATTAAAATTCTAGCGAAAATAATTGGAATAATAATGGAGTTTTATGAGAACAGGCAGCTTAGCATTATAACAGAGTTTGGAAATACAAATTTTATAAAAGCAGGAGATAGTATAAACCAAGGAGAGGTACTGTCTTCATTAGTTTGGAGGATTTTTTATGATCTTTTGCTTTGTAGAGTACTAAAAGCCAAGCTAGGTTACAAAATGCATAACTCAGAAACATGTATAAACTTAAAGAACACTGAAGCAAATATTAGGGTAGGAGTGTTAGCATATGTAGATGATACAACATGGTTGACAAATAGTCAAAAAAGCATACAAGTACAATCAATATCACACTAGAGTTTTATAAATTAAATGATATTGAAATAAATCCGAACAAGACTGAACTTATAGTGTTAAAACTAGATAAAAAGAAGTATACAGAAAACTTAGCAATCTGAATAGGTAATCCAAAAATTAGAATTATAGCAAAAAATCTTAAAGAAACAACAAGATTTTTAGGAGTCTGGATGTCAATTAAGAATCAAAAAAAGTCTGACATATTCAAAGCAAAAAGCATAGTAGGCAAAATTACAGGTCTACTTAAACACAAACAGATATCTTTAAACCAGATCATATACGTAAACAATGCAATTCTCATATCTACCTTGGAGTATAAATTAATGGTCTCATGTTTAACTAAAGCGCAGTGTGAAAGAATATACTAACCAATGATTCGTCTAATAAAGTGGAAAATGTCAATGCCTTTCACAACAGCGAACATAACAAAATATCCAGAGATAATGGACCTTAAAAGTCTTTGAAATAGATACTTGGAGCATCATATATCAGAGTTACTAGTCAGATTAAATATACCAGGTTTATTAAAAGAATCAACAGCAAGAAGGCTTAAGCAAGGACAGCTAAAAGCAAGATCATTGAACTATATTCTCACAAATCAGAATGTATTAGCAAAAAAAGAAACAAAAGGTCACAACTTAGATATAAATATTTTGCAACAAGCATACACTCTGGGCTTTGTAATAGAAGAAAATGAAATTACAAAGAGTTGGAATTTAGATATTACATGAATAGCGAATGATGAAGAGATCGCATGTGTCTTTAAATATTTAAACATGACTTATGAGGAAATGAAAGCAAGCAGCCTGGGTCTAACTTTGGTTTCACAACTCATTGTAAAAGATAGCAAAACAATGTATATATGGAATTAAATCAAATTAGCAAGTAGCAAGAGTTTAAAAAAAAAAAAAGCAGGCTAATTTGCTAAATTAGAAAAAAAATGCTAGAAAATCCTCATACACAAGTAGTCAAAAATAAATATAACTGTGAAGCAAATAATGTTAATGCATTTAGCTTAGAGACAAAAGAACCAAGTGCTGACAAAAGAGTAAAAGAATGGGTTTGTTGGAGAAATGAAGCAAATACAACACTCAATGTAGGAAAGGTTAAAGAAAAAGAAAATGCATATATAAAAGTGGAAAAATACAAAGAAACAACATATTGTCATGAAAATAAAATGCAGCAGTTATTAGAAATTGATGAAAAAAGTGAATCTTATATGATTAAGCGTAGAAAACTTAGAGACATTTCAAACATAGTTCAGAAAACAGAAAAGAGGACAAAGTTGATTTTCGAAAAAAGTCACATAAGAGAGGTAGTCGGTAAAAAGAAAGTGAAAGTACTTGTTAAAGCAAAAGAAATGAAAAGAATAAAAGAGAAGGTTAAAATAGGTATAGAGTGTGAATGTTGAGAAATGGTCCTAGTTAATAGAATAGTTCGTGATAATGTACTGTAATTAGATCTAGAATAGCAGAAAGTTTAGAACAAAATAGAGAATTAGATAGTTTATTTTTTTATACAGATAGCTTACTCAGTACTACTGAGAAGGAAGAAAAATTAGTAATGGATATGGAGTAATTCAAACCACAGAAACTGGTCAGCTGTTGCGACAAATATCTTGTGCAACAAAGAGGTAGTTCTCATCTACAAGAGCAGAAATAGTAGCAATATTATTTGCATTACTAACTACACTCTGGGGAAGAAGAGTAGAAATAAGGACAGATAGTAAAGCAGCAATATTAGCAATCAAAAAAGGCCTGGAAATAGACAAGATAAGATCCTGGTTGAAGACTAAGAATTGTAATGTTTATGTAATTGATCTGGCTTAAGGATATCTGTTTGTGCTTTAGTAGACCTGTGATCTTGTCTACTATGCTTCTTGCTTTGAAAATATCAAACTTTTTTTGATTCTTGGTTGAGATCCAGACCCCTAAGAATCTTGTAGTTTCTTTAGGATCTTTTGCTATAATTCTGATTCTCGGATTGCCCATCCGGATTGCAGAATCTTCTGCATGCTTCTTTTTACCTGGCTTTAACACTATAAGTTCAGTCTTGTTTGGATTTATTTCAATATTATTTAACTTATAAAACTCTTGTGCGATATCAATTGTACTTTGTATGCTTTTCTAACTATTTGTCAACCAAGTTGTGTTATCTGCATATGCTAACACTCCTACTCTAATATTTGCTTTAGTGTTCTTTGAGTTTATATGTGTTTCTGTATTATGCATTTTGTAACCTAGCTTGGCTTTTTGTACTTTACAGAGCAAAGGATCATAAAAAATTCTCCAAACCAACAAAGACAGTACCTCTCCTTGGTCTATACCATCTCCTGCTTTAATAAAATCTGTACTTCTAAACTCTGTTATAACACTAAGCTGCCTATTCTCATATAGCTCCATTATTATCTCAATTATTTTCACTGAAAGTTTAATTCTTTCTAGAGCTTTTTTACGTGAGACTATACTGACTGAGTTGAATGCTTTTTTTATATCTTGAAATGTAACCCAGAGCTCTTTTTTTTCTTCTACTGCTTCTTTTATTATATTGTTCATTATGCGAATAGGGGTCAATGTACTTTCTCCAGACAAGCCTGTGAAGTTTGCTCTTTTCAATATACTATTTTTATTTGAAGCATTTGTGTAAAAACTTTTCTACATGTTTCAAGTAATACTATAGGTCTCATATTACTTAGATTATATTTCCAAGAGCTATTTTTTGGGATTAGATATATCTAACCAAGTTTCTACTTGTCTAGAATCTTGCTTTGTTCGAGAATTGCATTCATTAGTATTAATATTTTCTCAATCACTTTGGGTGGTAGTTTCTTAAATAGAATATAGCCAATATTTGAAATCCCTAGTGCTGTATCATTTCTAGTTTTACTCAGAGCTCATGTCTATTCCTCTAGTGTAAGGAGATTTGTTATTTCTTTATATATCATAGAATTAATTTCTTTTTTTGGCTTATACTCCTCTTTCAATTCCACTTTTATCTCTTTAAAATTTTGATTTCTTTTTCTAAATTGTTCTTCAAAATAAGAGATTACATGCCATTTTACTCCTTCTTCATCATTAATTAATTCCAAGTTGTGTACTCTGGAATTCTCCCCAACCAGAACTCTGTCAATCATAATTTTGTTATATGGTCTATTAAGCAGGCTTTGAAGCATTTTCTTTTTATTTTTTTCCATCATACCAAATCTCAATTCTATTTTTTCCCGAATTTCACTTTCTTTTTTTTTCGCTCTTCATTGTCTGCTTTCTTTCTATAAACTTTACCCCAATTTTTCAGTTCTTCTAATTGAATTTAACTCCACCACTCTGGCATTTGTGTGTGATCTGTGTTTGGTGCAGTTGATTTATTTTATCAATTCTTTTATTTAAACTTTCTCTCTCATCAGAATTAATTTTTGCAGAAGAGTCTTTCTTGCTTCTCTTTTGTAAATAATATAAGAACTTAATTTCTCTATAAATTTCTGATTTTGGGATTGACTTTTTTCCTGAGCTTCAGTTTTCTTGACGTTAACCAAGGTATGTGTTCTAATATTGCACTCATTATTGCATTACTAATATTGTTCCATTTAACATTAATATCTGTGGATGTATTATATAAAGCTTTTGCATTTCTGTCTTGATCTTTCGCACAAAGAAAGCACTCTACACGCATACTGTATGTCTTCCAGTCTTCTGATGATGCTTTATGATATAGAAAAACTCTTTTAGTTGGTTTTTCTTGATTTCTTTTACTAAGTTTTCCATGCGCAAGTACTTTACTTAATTTTAACTTCGCATATGCCATTTTGTGATCACTACCTGTTACTAAATTAATATCTTTAATTGTAGCTTCATTAAGAAATTCTCACATCTCTTCACCAATTTATATATAGTCAATTCTCAAAGCTATTTCATCTTTTTGCCAGGTATATTCTTTTTTGTATAAATTAAAAATCTATAGGAGTCTATTATCTCTTTACTTTTAAGCCATTCAAGTAGAGTTTTTCCCAGCCCTTGATTTTTGTGGCCTGTGTTACTAGTATCTAATCTTGTATTACATATTGCATTAAAATTTCCAAATAAGCTTACATCTGTGTTTATTTTGTTTTTACATATTTCTTGTACTACTATATGTTGCATCTCCTTGTTAATTTTTTTATCGGCTAGTGGCAAATATATTACCCATATCTGAATAATTGCTTTTTTAAAGAAAAACTCTAACTTTATTACATATTGATTGTATCTTCTAACTATAGCTAAGTGTCTTGACCAATTTTTACTAACTAAAGCCCCTACTCCTGACCCTTTTAATTTATCTACTTCTTTTGTTGACCAAAAGCTTAAATATCCAAATTCTTTTACGTCTATCCATCTATTCTCTTCCTCGTTTATATTAGTTTTTGCTATCCCAATAATGTCCAAACTCTTTTCTTTATCTAAAGCTGCTAAATTTCTTAATTTTTGCCTATTCAACTTTAAACTATTTATATTATGAAACCCTAAACTAAGCTGCCCATAGCTATTACTTTTAATTTTTCTATTTTCATATTGTTTTTGTGTTTTGGGCTCACTTAAGACAGAAGTGAGGATTTCTGCTATACCCATATTGCTTAATTCACCCATGGTGCCTTTCAGGAATATATTGCAATTATTTGCTTTATTGCTTTAAACTTGTGTCTCAATTCTGCTAGGATTTCCTCTAACTTATTTGCTTCTTGTCTTTTAGTTTTCTTTCTTTTTCGATCAGTGATTGGAAATCTATTTGATCTAGTTGCAAGTTTTGATTCCTGAGATAAATTTATGTTATCTATATTGGAGAGAGGCTTTCTAGTACTACTTCTAGATTATATACTACTTTTTTCGCTATTTGTAAGAGCTCTATCAGTGTAAATACTCTTTTTTGGGCTCTGATTTCTATTTGTCTGTTGCTTGCGTATATAATATTCACTTTTATATGTGCTTCTCTTTGTATATTCTTTTCTTTCTTAATTCTCTTTATTATCAACAAGACAATTCTCTCTATAATAGTGATTTTCATCTCATTTCATTTGATGATTATAATAATATGGATTTGTTGATTTTGCTTTTTGTAAATCTAACATTAATGCAAAATATGTAATTGCTGCTTCTCTCTGATTGTCATTTCTTTTGTCTGGTATATGTACTATTTTTACTTACAAGCTTTTAAGTTGGCGAAGTAATGTTGCTTCATATGCATTATGTGGCACCCTCTTAGTATAAGTTTGAATTCGTTTTTGAGCTCCAGTTCTTTTTTGTTAAATCTGCTGCTTGTTACTCTTACTGTTTTTCCAATTTCATAATGAATTGCCCAAGTATTCATAAGGAGGTGCTTTTTTTCTTTATTTGTATATCTAACTCTAATATGGGCAGCTTTACGTTCTGCTGAGATATGACACTCAATGTTTTCTAAAGATTCATATGTTTTCAAACATCTTTTTATATTCCCTGTTCTTGCCAATATAGGTAGGTCCTATATGGTTAGATTCATTTCCTTGTGAAAAGCTCCTTTCTTGTTGTTTTTGAGATTTATTTGTATATATTTTCCCTTCTTTTCAGAGTATCATCTTCTTCTGTTTTACTCTCTTTTTCATTCAATTCTTCTTTTTTCTTAACTATATCTATCTATTCTTTTACTTCTTGTATTGCATAGTCTTCTTGTCTGAACTTAGTATAGATTAATGTTGCTTTAGTTTCTGCATCTTCTGTGTTATCTTTTTTTAAAACTTCCATTTCACTCTCATTAAGGTTCATTTCTGCTAATCTTAGTAGAACTGTTTCTTCTTTTTTACTAGCAGTTAAATCTTCTGTATTATCTGCTATTTCACGTTTACTTTTTAAGGTTTCTTCTCAGATATTTGGTTCTTTTTCTTTTATGTCGAGCTCCATTTTTGTTGAAGTGCAGAGTATTTATAATTTTTTCTCTTTATTTAGTTTAAGTCTTTCTTTTTTCATACTTGTTGTAACCTCAGTTACTTTACCAGTGAGCACCTGTTTCTTGATTGACAATTTTTATTTTGATTAGCTTTACACAATGCCTATTTATGAGTTTCGATTGTGCTGCGAATTGTTGTTATAAATGCTGGGTCTTGATATCCAAGATATATTGCTACATTTCGATCTATATTTAATGTAAATTTACTTTGCTTTGCAAGTATTTCTTGTTGTTTACTCTGCAATACTAAGGCAAAATCTTTAATCAGCATTAAATCCATGTGTTCAATATTTGTCTATTATATTTGTACTATGTATATGTTGTGTAATTATCTTTTCAAAATTTCTAGAATGCACTTTTGTTTTGCTATAGGTGAACACGTGATGAATTGTTTGTTTGTTTGTTTGTACGCATGTTGTTTGTTTGTTTGTTTATTTAATTATGCATCTTATAGTGATCTGCAATTCAGGGTCTAGGTGTGTCCCCAAAAAAACAGAAAAAAAATTTTTCAAAGGTAATTTTTTAGAAGAAATATGTCTTCAATCAAAGAAAGTTCTAACACTTGTAGTGAAAACTTTGTTGTTGTCTTAACAAAGTATATATATTTTTAGGTGCTCTTCCTTTTTACTTAGACTACTTTGTATTGTTTGCTATATCTAAAAGTGTTTTATAACTAATTCTTCTTTTGTTAAAATTTGATACAAATGATTAGCAGAGAGAGTTATTTCATATATATTTGTTGTTCATTAATATAAAAATTTAATCTATGTTCTTATAAAATTAAGATAAAAATTTATTCTATATTCTTATAAAATTAAAATAAAAATTTTTAATCAAGTTAAGTGCTAAGTAATTTTGTTCAAACTTTTAATATCTTTAAAAAGAAACTATAGTCAAACTTTTTTTAGCTTTTAATATATATTTCTTAACAATCTGCTATTCAAATTTGATCGATTTTTTTAAATATACAAAATAAAATTCATCTAATTTGAATATTTTTTGACTATTAAGAAATTATTATTTAAAGTTTAAAAAAAGAAAATAAAATTTTATTTAATTTAAGTTTTTTTTTAAGTTTTTTTAAAATTTTTATATATTAAATTTAATGAACTTCTTTTATTTTAATTCTATAATGCTATCTTTTAAACTATTTTTTCTGCAAATTTGCTCTGAAATTTTTTTTAAAATATAAACCCAATGATTTTAGTATCTAATAATTAAGTTTTAGTAATTTTAATATTATTCAATTTATCTTAATAAGATGGTTTAAATAGTACCAAAATTAACAAATTCTAATTACTAAATTAGAGTTGCCTGCAAAAAAACTATTTGCAGTATCCCTTAAGCTGTAGAGTTCGTGTAACAATTTTAGCTTAAAAATGGTATAAATTTAGTTATGATCTATTTTTTTTAATATTTAAAATATTTAAATAAAATTTCATATAATAATATTTGAAAA
>CAJVPY010006364.1:0-10582 GCA_910591965.1 Dentiscutata erythropus | reverse complement strand
ATAATTTGTATTTTCAATAATAATATTCAATTGTGAATCAGAAAAAAATAAACGAAAAATTGAATATGGAGTAATTTTGCCAATAGGTAATTTATCAGCTACTTTTACTTGAGAAATATGATATGATTTAGCATGCTGAAATTTTTGAAATTGCGGTGGTAATGGTAAATTTAATTGAGATACTTTTTTTTGTTTTGTTTGACTATGTTTATTAATTTTACTAATTTTTTTTTTGTTTTTAATATTTGCAGTTTCTTCTTCAGCTTCGTCAGCAGTTTCCTCTTCAGTTTCATTGGCAAATTCATCTTCAACTTTATCACTATCATTGTCAGTAATATCTCTAACTTCATTTTCAATTTTCTTCTCAATATTTCGTATAAGCTCAAAAATATATGAATTAGTATCTTCAATATCATCATCCATATCGTATATCTTGGTTGAAAAGTAATATTAAAGTGGTATATAAAAAAAAAACAAGTAAATAAGAAAAATTACAATGATCGTAACAATGATCGTAACGAAGATCGTGATCGACAAAGCTAATAGAAAATGATTGAACTAAAAAAAAACAATACATTATATAATACTGAAAATTAATAAATTTCTAAATAAAAAAAAGTCAGGTTTTTCAGATCAAATAGATAAAACCTTAATTTTTACCATGATACAAACATTACATGAATTACAAATCGAACTTCAAAAATTTCAGGGCAAATTTGCAGGAGAAACGGTTTAAGAGATAAAAAAAAAAAGTGAAAATTTTGTTTTTTGCAAAAATTTTTGAAAAAAATATTTTATCAACTTACGTGACTTATGTCAAAATGAATTACAATATTAATCTTATGTTTCTATCTTCTGTGATACTAATAAATTTGTATGAAAGAGTAATTATTAGTATGCAAGCCCAGAAGTCGATTTATTAACACAAAGTACCAAAAAACACTGTCATAACTGAAATATTCATACTTTGTCTGCATATTCAAAAAACCGTATTTATCGTTTTACTTAACAGTAATTTCGAAGAGAGGAGTATATATGGGGAGACTCCAGGCCTTATGAGCATCCAAAAAGGACCTCAGGGACTAGCGGAGTTCACTAGCACAGCAAGCATGAGGGGAGACTTCAGGCCTTACAAAAGGACTAGCAAAGCTCACTAGCCCAAGCTTGACTCTCTCAACAAAATATTATTTGCCTTGAAGGATGAACTACAACTGTGCTATTTATTAGTACTCTAATATGACAAAATAAAATAGTTTTAGACGAAAATTTCTAGTCACCTTCATCAAAGTGAAGTTCTCAAGTACACCCTTTTATTTTGTACAATGAATATTCCTGTTCTAGCGAGAATAACGACAAAAAAAAAAATTGTATTTTCATTAGCTACCCAACGATTAATATATATTAGTCAATCAGACGGAAGTTCACCTGTAAGTAATTTAGTTATATGAAACATTCCGAAGCTGTATATAAAAAAAAAATAAAAATTTTGTTTTTTTGCGAAAATTTTTGAAAAAAATATTTATCAACTTACGTGACTTATGTCAAAATGAATCACAATATTAACCTTATGTTTCTACTTTCTACAATACTAATAAATTTGTACGAAAGAGTAATTATTAGTTTGCAAGCCCAGAAGTCGATTTATTAATATGAAGTACCAAAAAACACTGTCATAACTGAAATATTTATACTTTGTCTGCATATTCGGAAAGCCGTATTTATCATTATACTTAAAAGTAATTTCAAAGAGAGAAGCATATGTGGGGAGACTCCGGGCCTTATGAGTATCCAAAAAGGACCTCAGGGACTAGCGGAGTTCACTAGCACAGCAAGCATGAGGGGAGACTTCGGGTCTTACAAGAGGACTAGCGAAGCTCACTAGCCCAAGCTTGACTCCCTCAACGAAATATTATCTGCCTTGAAGGAGGAAACACAAATGTGCTATTTATTAGTACTCTAACATGACCAAAAATAAAATAGTTTTAGACGAAAAATTTCTAGTCACCTTCATCAAAGTGAAGTTCTCAAGTATACCCGTTTATTTTGTACAATGAATATTTGTGTTCTAGCAAGAATAACGACAAAAAAGAAATTGTATTTTTATTAGTAAACGTTACAAATCTACCCAACGATTGATATACATCAGTCAATCAGATAGAAGTCCACCTATGAGTAATTTAGTTATATGAAACATTCTGAAGCTGTATAAAAAAAAAAAAAAAGTGAAAATTTTGTTTTTTGCGAAAATTTTTGAAAAAAAATATTTTATCAACAACTTACGTGATTTATGTCAAAATTAATCACAGTATTAACCTTATGTTCTACCTTCTGCAATACTAATAAATTTGTACGAAAGAGTAATTATTAATTTACAAGTCCAGAAGTCGATTTATTAACACGAAGTACCAGGAAACACTGTCATAACTGAAATATTCATACTTTGTTTGCATATTTGAAAAGCCGTATTTATCATTATATTTAAAAGTAATTTTGAAGAGAGGAGCATATGTGGGGAGACTCTAGGCCTTATAAGCATCCAAAAAGGACCTCAGGGACTAGCGGAGTTCACTAGCACAGCAAGCATAAGGGGAGACTTTGGGCCTTACAAGAGGACTAGCGAAGCTCACTAGCCCAAGCTTGACTCCCTCAATGAAATATTATCTGCCTTGAAGGATGAAATACAAACGTGCTATTTATTAGTACTCTAATATGACAAAAAATAAAATAGTTTTAGGCAAAAAATTTCTAGTCACCTTCATCAAAGTGAAGTTCTCAAGTACACCCGTTTATTTTGTACAACGAATATTTGTGTTCTAGCGAGAATAATGACAAAAAAGAAATTGTATTTTTATTAGTAAACGTTACAAAGAATGAACCACACACAAACTAGCCTTCTAATGAAATTTGTACATTTCTATGCTAAAAGTTTAAAAAAATTAGAATACAGTATAAGCGCGAAATACATTATTTTGACGTCTATATATACATCATATCATTACACAAACGCGTGTTTCTTCAAGCATAGTGGAAGTTCGTTTTGATTGGCTGTTAAAATACCCTGGAAAAATCTCGATCATACTTTGGATAGATTACCGGCTTTACCGGATAAAGGTTATTACTCATGAACTTTTAATTCTACAAACAAAATCTAGGTTAAAATTTTAAGAAATAATCATTTAAAGTTCTGAAAAAAGTTTACTGCAGCTTCTTTTCTGTAGGTACTAAAACTTTACACGATTATCTAACTAAATTCAATGAAATTTTTTTTGTTCTAATTTTATAAGTCTACAGAAATAAATTCATTGAATTTAGTTAGATAATCATCGAGAAAACTTCGTGTAAAGGTTTAGTACCTACAAAAAGAAAACTTTAAACGAATATTTACCTAATTAAATTCAATAAATTTTTTTTTGGTTTAATTCTACAAACAGAATTAAAATAAAAAAATTTTCATCAAATTTGATCAGGTAACCGTTGAGAAATCTTTGCATAAAGTTGAAAAGAAAAGGTTTTTATTATGGTTTTTTATTACTTTTTTCCAAACTTTTTTTAAAATTTAAGCAGTTTTCTCCACGACCAACAAAATTTGATGAAATTTTTTTTTTTAATTCTACATGTTTGTAGAATTAAAATATAAAAAGTTCACTGAAATTAGTTAAATATTCGTCGAGAAATACTTAAAGTTTCAAAAAACCCTTGAAGTTTAAAAGGTCTTTCTGGCTATGAGGGATCCCCTGTAAAAAATTTGCAGAAGTACGTATCATAATCACGTGAATAATTTACACATTATCAAATTTATTTTCGTCTTGCAATATAACAAAAAAAATTTAACATACTCAGGACATTGTGCATTTTAATATTTATTTTAATTACTGTATTTCTTATTCTGATTTCTTGAGTCTTACAACTGCAGTTTTAGTTTCATTTCTTAATTCATATAATTGTCCGAGTTGTTGGTCACTAAACTTTTCTAAATTCCCTAATTCAATCTTTTTCCCAAATTTAATTTCTTCGTTTGAGGCCAAAATGCTTGTCTGTTTTTTTATTTCTTCCAAATACGATTGCCATTCACTAAGAAAACCGACAATATGAATAGGATTTGTTATATCTTTATGTCGTTTGAATTCGGACTTTACATAATCGTCACCAAGTGAACGAAGAGAAGGCGGAAGCTCCCGGTGAACTCTCAGAATTTGACGGTAAAGTGTTAATGGAGGAAGTAAGTTTTTATGTGCCATTTTTTAATGGTTTATATAGACTGCGGAAAATAATTCTAATTTCAGAGGTTATCACGTGTAGTAACGGAAATGTTAAAATTTTGAAACTAACGTTAACGTTAAATCGTTGAACGAACAATTATACCAACTTAATAACCAATTAAATCATAAAAAGACAATTAATTAATCAAACTTAACGGAAACGTGTCAAAATTTGTTGCTTAAAAATATAAAATATCGATGTATAAGCTTACAAGTTAAGTTATTTTCGATAAACCGAAGCATTAATTAAAACCTGCGATTAATAAGAAATAAATACAATATAAATGAAAAAACTATGCTAACAGATGACCTTTGGAATAAAAACTTTCAATATAAAAAATTCAAGCCAAAACAGTCTCCACATAATTTTTATGCACTGTAAAAATTTTATTACAGTATGGGACCACCTTTTTTTATATCTGATATTCTTAATCATGGATCTAATTATGATTGGTTGATTTTGGGGTCAAGCCAAATCGGTTAATATGAATATGATTTTATTTGCAATTGAGAATACTTTTATCAAAACAACAGTTAAATGTATAGTGACTTTGAAGAAGATCCGATAGATACACCCAGCTGGTTAGATATTCTTCCACATCATCCAATATTTCATTCAAATGAAGTAGAACAGTTGGAAGAAGATTGTAAGCCTGTTTTTCTTTAGTGGCCTTTTTACCTCAGAACTCTGATAAATTATAATCTACTAGTTAAAGCACTGAAATTATACGGAAATCGACAAAGGAAACAATCATGCTTAACAGCTTCAATTAGTAAAAACCTTATAGTGGCTGTAGGATCTGAGATAAGAATCTTGAATTTAATGGAATTCAAGTATGCGTGGCGTCAAGCGATCGAACGTGACGAATTAGGTTTAAATGATATTGACGATGGCGAATATTTACCAGATTGGATGAACGATGTCAAACATGTGACTCTTGATACGCCATCCATAAACTATAATATAAGATCGATTACTGTCAATTTCAAAGAAAAAGGAACTTTAATTGCTGTTTCTGGTGATTATGAAGTGGCTGTGGTAGTCATGCCGAAATCTTATTCTGGATCAATATGTGAAAGAATTTCCTGCAGGAAAGTATTTTCACTTGATTATATTGATGATTTCCAATTATTTTTTAAAAATTATTTACATTAATATCTGCCTGTCATTTCTAGAGCTCACAATATAGGCCCTTATTATCATGTTGTCGGTTCAAGCCCTATAGCAAAAGTTTTATGGCACCCTATGAGTGAGTCTGGGTCCCATCTAGTAGTTTTAACTGAGGATATGAAATTAAGGTTTCATTCGGGCTTGATAATTCTTTATTACTTTCGTTGGTAATATTAGTAGTTAAAGTGTACCTTTATTTTTTCAGAATGTACAACATTCTTGAGGACGTTACTGAACCTGAACAAGAATTCAATTTCTCCCCTATTCCACAAAAAGAAGGTATATCATTTAGTACTGAATCTACCAAAGCTGTATCATTTTGCTTTGGACAAGGTCAGGAAGGGTGGGGTGGTTTTGTAGTTTATGTTGTAGCTGATAATGGAGATATATATTCGATGTGCCCTATTGTCCCAAACAAATGGTAAGTCGCATTTTCTGAAATTAATATGTTATGATTATCAATTTATGATTATTAAAATCGTCGGTTTTCTTAGTATTTGTCATAAATTTTTCCTCGATCAACTTGCGTGCCTTATCTCTAAAAAATATTCTGAAGTTGAAAAATTAGTAGTTGAGCATAAAGTAAAAAATTGTTACAATTTACTCAATCAATATCGACGACAATTCGAATGGATGTCTGCTATTTATAAACAAATTGGCAACGATGATTCGAATAAAGTCGTGTTCATCCCCCCAGCAATTGGTCGACAATCAACTCAATTACAGGGTCCATATTATATACAACCAACGCCAGTGGAATTATCGGCACACATGACAGACGCCAGTGATATAATTTGCTTGGGAACACAACCAGTTAACGTTATTGTGATAGCATTTAATAATGGTCGAGTAGATATTTGTCTTGAGGTTGATCGCGTGGAAGCATTGTGGAAAACGGATGTATGTGTTATCAATGAAAATTAATAGCCTTAGTTTTCTATATATATATATATTAGTATATATTATTTGGGAACTCATAATCAATTTAATCAATTTAATCAATTTATAGGGTGCATCTGATATTGATAATCCGACCTTGATACTATATGAATGTATAGATCTTGGTTTCAAAAAAGATTTTGTCGATCCTACTTCATGGCGAAGCCAACGAATAACAAACTCTATGAACAACCCAAGTCTAGTACAGGATCCATTTTATGCGGATACATTTTATGTATACCATTTTGCGGGTGTCCATGGCATAGTCCTAAAGAGTTGGCTAGATGATTTGAGCGAAGCAATAAGGGACGTTGAAAATGAAATGGCAATAGAAAATTTTTTAGAGAAAAATCGGAAGTCTGATGTCAGCTGGATTGCCGGAACATTACCAAGGTTAGATAGTGATGTACATGCTAAGTTTGATTATTCTGTATATATAACTATTCTCAACAATATATTGTAAATTTTAGTGATCCAGATCCTTTTATTGGGTTATCAATAATGAGCGATGTTCAACTCTCTTATGCCGTGTTAATGCTATCATCTACCTTACAATTGATTTATCATGAATTATCAATCAGAAGAGTGGAAGAAATGGATGATCTTTATCGGTCTCGATTTGAAAATAGTGCTAGAAAAAATATTAGATATAATCCTGATTTACCTCATTTCCCTGAATCACTGACGAAATACTTGAATTACCAAGGCCTTACGCGTCAGCCAAAACTTGTTTTACCACGTACTCAACAAAAAATAGGAGGTACTAGTTATGAGATTGATACGGAATTTCTTCAATCAATGATGGATCATATACAACAAGAAATATTCGAAATGAAGGAAGCAGTTAAGGCTCTTTGTTCAAGGTTAGCTAAATTAACAGTATGACGATGTGGCATTGATTATATATTGTTCTGACGATTGAATTTTTAGGGCCGATGATCAAAGCGTCGGGTTTCGACGTCAAATTAAGAACATTGAGGGTATTCGTCGTTATTTAACTGAATTTGCTGACGAAAAATTTCCAGATTTATCTGATCGTATACGGAATCTGAGAGACAAACAATTAAATCTCGAATGTAGAGCTGACACTATCCTTCAGAGATTAATGTACCGGAATGATCCTATACCGGGCGAATTTGAATTGCAGTATCATGAGGCTTTAGAGAAGATACATAGTGCCATCAAAGGCGGGAATGGATTAAGCGTTAAAATCAAACAGGTATGATTAAATCTTATTCATATGATGCGTTTTTTTTTTATTTGAATTTTCTTTAAATAGATTTACATATTAGCTTCAGGCACGCCATGAAGCACTTAGACAAGATTACAAACTTTTATCGCCCAGACGTTCTTTTCGGCAGTCGAAACAATTCGTTATTTTAAGTGGAAGTCAACTTAGTAAAGTGGAGGACGCTCTTAATAAAGAGTAAGTATTCTCTTACAGAGCTAAATATGTTTACAAAAGTTAAATTATATAAATAATATATATTCACTCAAATTTATTAATTTTTAAAGAATGAATCTTATCGATGACACTACGCGCAAGATTGAGGAGACGCAGGAAAAATTAAAAAGGGTTTGTGAAGCGAAATCAAAAGCCTGACATGATTAAGTCGTTAAATCGTTAAACAAAATATTGGAACATTTTGATTACTTAAATTTTATTAGTTCTAGTACTGCATTATGTACATGATGTCTTTATTGAATGTACATGTCTAAATAATTAAAAAATTTTATAAGCGAGACTTCTAGCATAATAAAACAGTAGTACTAGGTAGATTTAACAGTGGTTCCTCCCAATAAATGCTTCAACTTTTCTAGCAATATTTCATTTTCTTGAGGTGTTCCTACTGTAATTCTTAAACACCCTTCACAACCAAACTCCTTGCCTCGAAATCTGACCACTATTCCCTGATTCTCTGCCAATTCTTTATAAATCCAGTGAGCTCTCTCGTTACTTGGCTTTTCACAAGCTTCATCTAAAATTTGTACGAGGATAAAATTGGCATTATTTGCACCTAATAACTTGCCAATACCAGTTATACTAGTAATAGAAGATATGAGTTTTTCACGTTCTGCACGAATTTGACGAACTGTTTCACGCATTTTTGTAATATTTTGTAATGATAGTGCATTAAGTGCAGTATGAGAGGTCAAAGAATTGATGTTATAAGGTGCTTTAGTATTGTTCATCAAACGAATTATCTTTGGGTCGGCTATACATATGCCTAGTCTAAATGTTATCGATTAATAAATAGGAATTCAATGATGCGAAAAATATTAAAATATTCAAATAAATTTTTACCTAATCCCAGCCAGACCAAAACTTTTACTCAAAGTTTGCATGACTATTAAATTTGGATATTTTTCTACCCATTTTGCAACACTAGCTCCTTCTGTTTCCTCTGTGAAATCTATATATGCTTCATCAATGACCACGACACCTTTAAGATTTGGATCATCCAAAACTGCTTTTATAGTATTATGGGACAAACAGGTACTGGTTGGGTTTCCAGGAGAACAAAGAAAAACTATTTTAGGTGAAGGGTTTTCGGATAATGCTTCGGAGATCTAAGTAATAGGCGTTAGATGACGCAATTTTTAAACTTTTTAAAAAAGCTAAAAAAATAATTACTTTATCAGGTTTCAACTGAAATTTCCCATCATCAACATCCAAATTTACTTTAATTACTTGAACATCATTAATATTAGCACAAACAGAATACATTCCATAAGTTGGTGGTGTGATCAGAATTTTGTCCTTTCCAGGAACACAGAATATTCTTATCACCAAGTCAATAATTTCATCCGAACCTACTCCTAGAAAAAGGTAATCAATGGATTGCAAGCCACGAAAAGAGACAAGCCTTTCTTTGATTAATACTTGGTTAGGATCGGGATACCTATGAAGATCTTTAACTAGTAAAGATTCATCTTCCTGTAAAATTGAACCAAAAGAGTTCTCGTTGGCGTCAAGGAGAATTCCAGAGCCATAGTCATCTCTTGCACACCTATACGGTGTAAGAGAAAGAATATTTGGACGAACAATTGATTCTAAGGAAAATGACTTAGACATTAAAGGTTTTTTTGCTTAGTTCCTGGGGCTGGAACTACTTATATTTGCCGTTGAACGTACATTTTCTTAAATTATCGATAACCGAATCTGATTTCGGTGATTTATCGAATCTAATTTTTTCTCCGGAATTGAACGGATTCGGTATTTTTAATGGGTATAAGAAAGCAAACTACCGGCAATGGCACAGTTTATCTCTCACGTGCACCTGTAGCCAATACCAATCTTTCAAACTTGCTGCGTAAACCGAAACCATTAACGTTAATCATATGGGGATGAGTCAAAGTAAATCTTTTTAAAACTTTAATCAAGAATAACTCAACAACTTAATCAAATTTAATAAATTTTTTTTAAACCAATTCTAAAAACTTGTAAAAAATTTTTACTAAATTTGGTTAAGTTTTTGCTAAGTTATTTTTTGTTTGAAGATTCAAAAAAATTTCATTAAAAAAATATGGTGCGTTTCTACTGTCTCACCCCCATATATGCAATTCAATTCGGGTACGCTATTTTCATACCCATAAAAAATATCGAACCCGTTCAAATCTTTTTACGCTAGATCCGGATGGAACACCCGATTAAATTTGTAATTTCGGCATAATCCGTATAAAAACTATTTCTGTATATGAGCGCTGTTCAATAGAAAAGGGAGATCTCCTTTTTAATTCTGGTCAAATTGACCAGATTTAAAAAGGAGATCTCTCCCTTTTCTATTGAACAACGCCTATATATCATAATTGTTTTACATGTCGTTGTACGTACGTACGTAACAATAATGTTAAATTTTCTTATCCAACATGTTTAATTCTTAATAAGAAATATAAAAAAGGCACTATAGAATTTTATACATATTGCACGAATTGGGCACATGATCTTGTATACATACAGTATAAATAAAATATTATTTTTATTTGTATATACAAGTTGGTTCGTAGCCCTTCAAATTGTTAAAATTGTTATTTACGTCCAACCAGAGTTTGGATCTCCTTTAGTATAGTGGCACAATATAGAATATTATCCCTTAAACTGTATTCCAGGCAAATTTGCCTGGAAAATTTACAAATTTTTAAATAAAATTAAAAATTATTAATAATATGGGGTATAATTTATATATACAATATTTTATTTAAAACATATTCT
>CAJVPY010006363.1:0-10583 GCA_910591965.1 Dentiscutata erythropus | reverse complement strand
GATCCCCAAGACCACCTTAGGGTTGTTGGTGCTACCTAGCCAATCGAGGATTTACATGCACAGCCTTATGCAGTATTACTTTCTGTGACACCATGTTACACATAGTGCCCAGTCTTCTCTACGGCTCGGGACTCCTTTCAAGAATTCTTTATAGGCCAAATAAGTACTTCACATGGTTTTATTGTCACAGGGTTTCGCATTCGAAAGCTTCTATAGGTTACAGAGATAATTAATTAAATTAATTACCACCAGCTGTAATCGAACCGTTGACCTCATCTGTGGAGGATTATGTGTCTAGACCACTAGGTTATGGGACCCTAACCCTAACGCCCTATATAATTATAGTAATTTGTATAAAAATGGAATTGATGTTGAAAATTATGAATATAAGATATTCATTAATTATCAAAAACCTGCTAAATTAAAGAATAATAAAGAATTATATATTGTTAGACATTGTTACAAAAATGGAATTGGTACTGAAAAGAATGAAAATAAAGTGTTTGTTAATTATCAAAGATCTGCTAACAAAAATCCTGATGGTAAAATGAGTAATATAGGACATTATTATCAACACAGAACTAAGGTATCAATATAGACATTGAACAATTATGAAAGTTACAGAAAACAGTTACATAATACAAACTGTCATTGCTAGCTTTGGTATAATAATATATGCTATATTGTTTTGTTGAAATTAGTAGTAATGCATATTAAGTTATATATAGGTAGGTAGTTTTAGTGTTGTATATCAAATTGATATTGAAATAGAGGTAATTTTAGGTTTAATATTTGTTTAGATATTTTGTATTGGGTAATTTGTTTTACAAGGATAAGATTTTAGGATGAAGTTCTGGGAGTCTAACTTATAACAAAGTAGATTTGATAGACACATATTTAGTAGCACAAGATCAGAATTAGGTTTGTATAAATTATGTGTTGTATTATCTATAATCATGTTATATAAATAGAACAATAGTCTTTAGTAATTAGATTAGCTAAGGTAGAAGTGAACAATAAAGAATAGAGAAGACTTTAATAATAAAAAAATCTCTAAACTATAAACTGTGTGTTTTATATATCACTTAGTATATAATATATATGTGGTAGTATCTGTTATGATACTCTAGTCTTCAAAGTTAAGCAAAGTGAGTCTTTTAGTAAAATTCAATTGAGTAAAACTCTATAAGTCGAGATATATTTCAACAACTATAAAGCCTAACCACAATATGAGATCCTAGTATTAATTTTGTAGCTATAGTGTCTAATCTCTAAAAATAAGGTTTTTGCACTTTCTGTAACAGCAATAGGCCTTGTTATGGTAGCCACAAAGCCTAATTACAATATAAAATTCTTGTACTGCTACTATAGTTGTGAAGCCTAATTGACAACCATGAGGTTCTTGCAACTATAGGGTCTAATCATAGTATGAAGTACTTGTATTGCTATTGCAGCCATAGGTGCTTAATTACAATGTGTGATTCTTGTATTGCTATATAGTTATAGTGCTTAATTACCAAATATAAGGCTCTTGTACTGCCTGCAGCAGCCATAAAGCCTAATCACAATGTATAGTCTTTGCATTGCTATCTATCGCAGCTACAGAGCCTAATTACTATTGTAGTTGCAAAGCTTAATTAGCAAACATAAAGTTCTTGCTATCTGTAGTAGGCATAGAGTCTAATCATGATATAAAATCCTTCCAATACTATCATAGTTGCAAGCTTAATCACCAAACATGAGATCTTACAGCATCTGCGACAGCCATAGAGCCTAATCACAACATAAAATCATTGCATTGCTATTACAGCCATGGAGATTAGTTGCAAAGCTTAATTGCTAAGTATAAGATTATAATATTATAAATTTTAATAGTTTCTATATTTTTTGCCATTCTTTGGTGGCAGCGTCACAAATGATTGAACGACTTGGTGTAGAATTTTCATTTTTTAGCATAAAACTATATGCGTACATGTTACTAAATTCTTGATATTTTGTATTGGGCAATTTATAGATATAAGTTTTATCATACTTAGGACTAGTAAGAAAAGTTTGTTGACTCATTACTTGGATATGTTTTGCAAAAAGATTTTTGAAGCTACCTCTTCACGTAGGTTTTTATTTAAAAACAGTTTATTCTTTTATTATTAATGACCCAATTTAAGAATTTTTAAAGAATACAATATACAATTGCAATACTTAAAATAGCAATGCTAAGCAAGAAATGTTTTAAACCTATTATTTACAATAAAAAAATATTTAATGTATATTAAATAAATTTGAGGCTATATTTATATAATACTTGAGTGAAAAGTGGATTTTACAATCTACAGGATTGAAAAATGAGATCCTTATTTTTGTTGAGATGGATTATAACTTTTTAAAGTTCTTGTATTTACCATTTGAGCTCATGAACCTGGGCAATGGTATACAAATTAACTTTAAAGTTTTTTTTCCTCATGCAAGTAGTAAGTTTTAAGAGGCTAGAGATAAACCCCTAAAAGGAGGCTACTAAAAAAAATCCAAATTATAATATTTATATTTTTAGACTAAATGATTTAATAAAATAATGCACAACTAAGATTTAGTCAAATATATTTGAAGTTTAATTCGGTATCTCAATACAATATTCAAATCCAATCATACACATATTTGATCTTGGTATGATTTTCCAAATTGAGCTATACAAGTACTGGATCTTGGTATGATTTCCCAAATTTAAAATAAATATTTGCATTTGAGTGCCTAAACCGATATACTGTATATATACCATACATATGTGTTGTATATATACTTACAGTATAGACATACATTTTGCAATCAAAATTTGTATAGTAGCCAAGTCCGAATTTCATATGAAAATGTTTTTATAAATAGTGAAATATCCTCCAGATACTTTAATAGAAGTATAGTAATAGTGCAAAAATTTGGTGGTCTTGTGACTAATTCAATAACCTGTCTAAAAATTAGTGTTTCATTAATAACAAAGCATATAGAAAGAATATATCGAGATTTTTGTACTGAAAACTTTTACATAATATGTAACAAGATGGATTTATGCTTTTTTTGTCCTATTATATATAGATTAAATAAAAATCACGGGACTGCCAAATTTTTGCGCCATCACAATATAATATGACATATGTCATCATGCAAATAAAGGAAGTAATTTATGATATAGTGTAAATAATGTAATACTCTGATTAATAGTGCTGCCAAGGGAAAATCTGCCATCAGGCTTTCAATTATATTTTGTACCAGGCAAAATATTTCTTAGGGAATATGTCTGAACAAAATATAATTAAAAGCCTAATGACAGGTTTTCCTTTGGCGGTACATATATACAATATATATTACATATACAGTATATATATTGTATTATATATAATATGTTATCATATTTAATAAAGTTATTATACTGTATCAGATATATATCTTATGTGGGGCGCCTTATGATAAAATGATATTATATAATATCTGTCAGCACCCTAATTGTGAGACTCATTAATCTCATAAAAAATTCACAAACTGATAAAATCAAGCTAAATCGAAAAGAGCAAAAATAAGCTTATTGGTTTAAGATAAACTATTGTATTTTAATTTCTTTATTTTTATTATTTATTTTATATTCACAAAAATTTAGTATGTAAAAAAGATTATTTATTCATCTAAATATTTAAAATAAGCCATTTAATTTTATGAACCTTTTACTATTATTCTCATTAATTCATTGGTAAGTATACAAATTATTTAATATTTAAAGTTTTTTGTAAATTAAGTTTAAAGACTAATTTAAAAATCTAATTTAATAAATAAAGAAGTCTAATTTGAGAAAAATTTATATAACATAATGAAGATATTACAAATAAAATTATGATAGTCCAAATTTAATATTTCAAGAATAGATAGTAGAGATAAATTAGATAGAAAAATTTTGAATTGAATAAATTACGATTTAATTAATATTATTTGATATACTTAAAAAAATTACTAAAAATTAACCCAAGTAGTACTGCAAGGTGCTAGTAGTGTGCTTGTAACTATATATTTTAATCTTAATTCTTAGGCTGAAATATATATTATATTAATTACTAAATATAGTATAGTGTGCTAATTCAAATTAAAAAAGTTTCAAATGAGTGCTACTAAAGAAAAAGCTAGAATTCTTAATTTTTGGTTGTTTGGAATATCAAATTCTTATAATAAATTAATTATATTTATTTTTAATTCATACATATATTAATATAGATATACAGTATATTTGATTATATAAACTTTAATAATTTTGATAATTATTGAATAGAGTTCTAATTGGCTAGTGTTGATAGATAAATAAAGAGCTTTAAATTATTCAAAAATTGCAATTTACTCTTAGATCATTCCCAATTATACTATAACTAGATAATGCATTATTAAGAGGGTTTGAATGTGTTTACTAAATATAGGCCAAACTTTATAGTAAAAGTGTATAATATATTGTAAAAATCAAAATATTTAAAGCTATGTTTTAACTATAATATTTATAGTCTTTTTTATATCATGATATCAAAACTCAATTATCTATTTATAATTTTTAAAAATCAATTTTTGTGCATTACCATACAAGCATGAAATAACACCCACCTACACACTAATTAATTAATCTACGCATTATTTTGAACAAGAATTAAATTCACAACTAACTATAATGAATAGTATTTATTTGTAATAATAATAAAAAAGTGCTCCAAAACTTGATTTGATAGTAAATAAATCTATTTTTTGGCTTTAGCAAAAGTTGTACTTCAGGCTGAGATTATTCTAATAGTGGTGAAATCACTAAAAAAAGTTCTGTAGTTTACTAGCAATGTCTCTTTAAAGTTTCACAAAATATACAAATATTGCAAAACTTTAAAGAGGCATTGCAAGAGAACTACAAGGAATTTTATCTTCGTTGTAATTGTCTCAACCTGAAGAACTAAAGTCAAAATAGATTTCTTAATATTAGTAGCACTTTTTACTCATTTATCATTTTTATTTATTTATAGGGATGTGCGTTAATTTGGGATGCTCATGGGTATTAATTTGAAGCTATATATACTATTTTAGTGGTGTCTAATTTTTGAATTAATGCCCCTAGGCATTATTTCATACTTATATAATATGCATTTATATTGGTATAGATAATATTAATAATATAGATTAGTGAATTACATACTGTGTCAAAAGAATAATACAACAGAATTTTTACAGTACTAATGATATAATTTAGTAAGTATGTTCTGTAACAGTAATACTTACAATAGAAACTATGGTAAATATATAATAGTAAGTAAGTTCTGTAACAGAATTTTTCAAATACTTATAATAGAAATTACATTAATTACAATGCAAACTAAAACCATATTTGTATGGTGCAGAACATCTAGTCACATTATAAAATAATTACTTACAATAAAAGTTTAATAACTTTTTAAAAGAATAAACAATTAAAAAAAACTTTTTATAAAACTCTCCCTGTCTATCACTTGTATACAAACTTCTTCCAACTTAATTACTTTAAAACACTTTATAACTTTATTTTTTACTAGTTAATCTTAGTTTTGCTCTTAAATAAACTTATTCCTAATAAAAATATATATATAATACTTGAATATTAAATTTAAAGCTTCTAAACTTACTGAGAAACGGCCACCTGGCCTATTTTCTCACATATTTCTTAATAACTCTAAAACAGCCCTAAAATTTCGGGTCGGGTTCAGTTCGGATTGAAGCTCTAACCCAAAAATTTTTACAGCTATTTTTATTATTCCTGGAACATCTATAAAAAACTTGCCAAAAAATTTTTCGGCTAGTAATTTTTTTCGGCATAATAAAAATTGATATAATACTGTAATATATACGTAATTTAAAATCAGGTGGCTAATATAAATACAAAATTACACACATCTCTTGTTGAATTCAAAAAATATGGTGTTTTCAAACCACATTTGCTAGTAAATTATTCAGAAGGCCTATCAACTCGAAAAATTGCAAAACACTTAGGTGTTACAGGTCTTCTATAAGTCGGGTTCTTGTGCATTTTCAAAGATATGGTTGTATCGAAAAACTTCCATCACTTTCAGGAAAATCATGTTCTTTAAACATAAATGATATAAGTTTTAATGAAAGAAAAACCCGACTGGTACTTGTATAAATTACAATCCAAGATAGAACTTTGATTGGGACGTAATATTAGTCTTACAACTTGGATGTACACACAAAAAGGTAATATTTCATATATTTATACATATTTTATTTTATAAACTTTTAACAATTTTAATTTTATAGATTTCAAAACTCGCAAAAGAAAGAAATAAAGTTGATAAAAACAATTTCATTTTACGAATATCTTAGTATACACCAAGTCTATTAGTTTTTTTAGATGAAACTACTTATGACAGAAGAATATTATCTCGACGCTATGGCCAGAATTTTTCAGAATATATATACAATAGTAATTATAGCTTTGTCATGGGAATTTTATAAATTTTCTAATCTTTCTTTGTCGATATACAGCAAATCATTTCTAATAAAGTTAAGCATCCTATTTATTGAGCATGTCTCAAAATTTTTTTTTTTGATCACATTTAGGTTGTATTTATAAGATTTAATAAGTTAAATTGATCTTTGATTCTATAATTCGATGTTTGCATTGTTAACAAGTCGGTTGACTCAAAAGTATATGCTATGGACAATAAAGATTATAGAGAATCTTTAATTGTTAGATCTACTGTGAGTTTTAATTGTGTTGATCATAATTTTTAACATATTTTTGATACATATTAATTAAGTCTTGATTTTTTAGAATCTCAACTTTAGTTGAATTTTTAGTTGAATTTTTAGTCAAATCGACAAATTCTTAATCATATCTAACTTTTTTAATATTAGTGCAATATATTTACTATAAAAGCTAATTTGATATCCGGAATCTTTTTTATATTTCTTGTCAAGTTTTATTGGTTGACAAGAACAATCTTTTCTATAAACTTTCACACAAATTAAACCACTAAACATATTGGGCAAGTGTTCAACTAAAATTTTAATAATGTTGATATTATAATAATAAAATTATTTGTATATAGAACAGTATTATATTTATTATGGTAATTTTTGGAATTGGAACAACGATGTAATTTAGATGTAGATATTATATCAATATTACAGTTAATAAAATATATTTAATTTAGACATCAATATTACAGTAAATAAAGATTAAACAAATTCAAAAATGTATTTAATTTAGACGTCAATATTACAGTAAATAAAAATTGAACAAATTCAAAAATATATTTAATTTATGATATAGATATTATATTTTTTATATACCGATCATGTCGAAAAAATTTCCAGCTGAAAAATTTTTCAGTAAGTTTTTTTATAGGTGTCTCAGGAATAATGAAAATAGCTGTAAGTAAAAATTGTTCCAAAGTTAATAATGGCCAGAAATTAGTAAACATTTATATAATGTGGGCCAAATTTTGCAGATCTGTAGCGTTAACTAATAAAATCGAGTGACAATTTTATGTCGATCGTTTGAAGAAATCTGATTGGTGCATACTTCACTTGCTATTATTTATAACTAAAAAAAAAACACAAAATGCTAATTTCGAGCATTTATAAATTGGATAATTTTCGGGTCGGATTGATGTTTAACCCAAACCCGACCCAAAATTTTTGGGTTGAAAATTTCTAACCCGAACCTGAAATTTCAGGTTGACCTGACCCGATTCAGAGCACTACCTTTAACTGCTGTTGAGTTCAATAGAATAGTGTGTAAGTTTGGTAATAAAATTTTTTCGTGATAGAATTCATTAAAATTGTTATTCAAAAATATCTTTATTTATTTCAGTATTTAGATATAAATTTAAAATAATTTCTCTTTCTAACAGATTTAATAATTTTTGCTGAAATATTTTGTTTATGATAATTACTTTTATTACGTAATAAATTGTTAATTTCATTATATTATAATAATGTTTAAATTGATTAATTTTACAACAATGACAGAATTATTATACCAAAAATAAACTTATCCAAGGTATTGTTTTTGCTAATTTGAGATTATCACAACTAGTTCTAAAGTTGTCAGAGTAGTGAGTGTTTTTGCTAAGTGCATTTGTTAACATTTTTTCTTATTTTGATCTGAGTTAATTACTTTCAGAAAATAATTAAGCCAAAATAATATTCTTACAAAGCATATCTGCTAATGCTTTTTTCTACTAAAGTTATTATATCAAAGATGCAATGAAGTTAAGTTAGTGTTCTTGCAAAGTGATTCTGTTAAAGCTTTTCTTACTTCAGATCAAAGATAATTGCATTGAAGATCTAAATAAATCAGCATAGTATTCTTGTAAAATGTATTTGCTAATGTTTGTCCTCTTTTTGATCTAAGATTATTCTCACAAAGATTCAAACAAGTCAGTGTGAAGTTCTTGCAAAGTGCATCTGCTAATGGTTTTTCTCTTTCTGATCCAAGTTTATTAAAATTAAGATTCAAAAAAGTCAACATGGAGTTCGAACAAAGTGTATCTGCTAATGCTTTCTTCCTTCTGATCTGAGATTATTATACTTAAGGTTCAAATCTTTTAACATGGTATTCTTGCAAAGTGCATTCACTAATGCTTTTTCTCCTTCTAATCCAAGATCATTATGCTCAAGTTTTAAAGAAGTCAACGTGCTATTCTTGCAAAGTGCATCTGCTAATACTTTTCCTCCTTCTGATCCACAATTAAAATTCAAATCTTTAAGCGTGGCATTTTTGCAAAGCATATTTGCTAATGTCTTTCCTTCTTCTGATCCATTCAGGATTTAAAGAAGTCAATATACCATTCTTACAAAGCATATCTGCTAAAGCTTTTTCTCTCTTTAATCTAATTTGGTTATATCTAGGGATGGGTTCGGTCGACTACGATTAGTTATCAACTCTTAGCTGGTTAGCCGATTGGCTAAAGCGGCTAATAGCCGACTATAGCCGATCAATTATTTAATCAATTATTTAATAATAATCAATATAAATGTACTCTAAGAGTATATAAATGCACCTCAAGAGTATATAAATTTACATACGAGCTGGTTGGATATCATCTGTTGATCTTTATTATTTGGATAGAAAGTCCAAAGAAATAATCTGCAAATTTGACCATAATTAGATTGTTTTGACAAAGCGTAATACATATAAGAAACCTATTTTAAATTTCTGCTTGGTGTGACAAATATTGATGTGATGAATAAATAATAATTTTGTTTATGTGTTATTTGTCATATCATTATTCATCACACACTTGTATTTGTTATATCAAAATGGAAAATTTTAAAGTACTATGATTATTATTTATATCAAAAATCTAGCATCAGTTACAATTTTAGTCAGTCGACTAAGCTGCTCTGACTGACTAACATTAACTATGGCTATAGCCACTGGCTAAGCGACTAAGCCTTAACCGAACCTATCTCTAGTTATATCCAAGATTCAAATAAGTTAATGTGGTGTTCTCGCAGAGATTTTACCCTTTCATCATAAATATAAATATTACAAAGGCTTAAAGAAGTCAAAGTTGAATTTTTATAAAAAATTTTACTAATTTGTTTATTGCCTTAAATTTAAAATTACTGAAGATATTATGTAAATCCATAGCAGTATTAGTAGTATTCTCATAAAAACTTTCAAATATTAGTTGATCGCAAATAATTTTGTTAAGGCTTAAATGTTTAAGATTCGTACTAGTTCATAGAAATATTGCAATCAAAGAAAATTTGATAGTATTTTCAAGCTCACATGTTGAATTGTATTTTGTATAATGAAGCCAATTTATTATTCCATCATATATATATTTGTTAACAGATACAATATAACTTGAATATTTGAATAGTGGTTTTAGATAATTTGGAGGTGTAATATTAAAAGAATTAATAGATCTTGTTATTCAATATTTAATGTAAAAAAAATCTTTGTACAAGACTTTTATTTCTAAAATGGTTCTTTGGATCACTCCGCAATATTGGCATAACTATTCTATATCAATAACAGTTTACAAGAGCACATGAAAATAAATTTTTATAATTATGCTAAAAATATTTAAAATTTATTGATCATACTATAATAAAATGAGATTTTATTATAGAAGTATTACTGCCTCTGATCAAAATCAAATATTGAAACAGCAGATATTGTGATTTTATCACACATGACCCAAAATAAGCAGAACATTTAAAATAGAAAATAAAGAAGCGTTAATATTGAATCTCCTCAATACTATCAGGACAGATTATAAGTCTAAGCAAGAGAAGACTTATCTAAGCTCTAGTAGTAAGATCATAAGGTCTAAGCTCTGAAAATTTGAACCAAGTTTTTTCACATCTCTATTCAAAGCTTTCCACTTTAGAGTTTTGGTCTTATCCTTTACTGGATTTTTGATTTTTTAAAAATATTGTTACAATAAAATTAACATAAATATAGTTAAAATATTGTTAATATATATATATATATTTTTTTTTTTGACGATCATGTCACAACTTTATTTTATACTATAGAATTTACATTTATAATAAATGTGGAATCTATT
>CAJVPY010006362.1:0-10583 GCA_910591965.1 Dentiscutata erythropus | reverse complement strand
AAACTTGTCGGTGAAATGAGCTTCGGTGAAATAGACTGTCGGTAAAATGAACTTGTCGATGAATAATTGTCGGTGAATGTGGTGTCTATGAAATAATTGTCGGTGAAATAATACGGACTCAATAGAATGCATAAGATATTATATAAATTCTTTATAAAAAAAACTTCGTGATGAAACCATTAAATTTATATTGGTAAGTCGACATTTAATTAAAAAAGCCGGTTTAGCTCTATACAGTAATATATTAATAGGAGTAACATTAAAAAAAAAAAGTTGAAACGGTGACACCATGAAAGATACGTATACAAATGATCCCTGAAAATTACAACCCCTCATTTCCTTTTATGTACGTAAAAATGAATGATAATTTTTAAAAAATGTTACATAAATTTGAATAAGATTTTTCTATAGCGTTTGTCCATTTTAACATCTATTCATTTTATACAAAATAAAATATCATTTGTACAAAGTTTAAATGTCATTTTTACGAAATTAAACTCATTTGTAAGAAGTTAAATGTCCTTTTGTATAATTCGGGTTATAGTTCTGAATAAAATCTGTAAGTCTAGACTATCTTCTTTGAATTGATCTGATTGACTAAAATTATATCTGCATTTCATACAACGAATTCTTAACGATTCGCTCTTTGATTAATTATATTAACCATTCAATTAATCCTAATTATTCGTGTGACATCTCGATTACTAGCTAATTACATTGAGGAGTTGCTTGTGAACACCCTAAGCCGATTGCTATAAGAACCGATATTCTAGTCTAAGCATTTACCAGATCTGAAAATTCCAAAGTTTGATTTTCCTAGCAAAGTGACACCAGTGTCTTGGGTTAATTGGTGACTTTCATCAACTAAATGACCTAACTCAGGCGGGGAAGCACTTTACGGTTATTAATGTGTTTCAATTATTCACTTAAGGAAAGTACTAAGTTTGCTTTATTATTTACGGATTTTATTATTCAAATTGACTAACTAACTTCTTTTATTATTACTTTCGCTTTGACCTTATATACATAATTTGACTCCGATCATTACATCATATATTGGTCATACGACTATTGTCTCTTAAATTGATTACATACTTTATTCGATTGTTCATGCTAACTTAATAATAAACTATTTCGTATCACTTATCAATACGCAATTGATTCATCCATGATATATTAATTATCTTGCTTCGGCATCTCAAATATCTACCGACCGTCCATAATTCCGATCGATCATCACGTGTACAAGACACTGATCGATTGATCGCTTTTACCCTAATCTTTACACATGTTCACTGCATACCGTTTATCACCATGACACCAGATCAAATTTAAAATAAGTACCGTATTTTAAAGTAATAGCGCTCATGGGCATTATTTATAATAATGGCCTGAATTAAGCTTAATTTTGGCCGTGAAATACGGTAGCTGCGCTACATTTTCGCGCTAAACCAGAAACGGATGAATTAAACTCAATTTAGAAAATGTTGAACAACACTAATACAGAAAAAAAATTACATATAGTTGTAAATTAAAATAAATAAATATCAAATATACGATTAAATACTGCATAAGAGACGCAATAATAAGAATTTTATAAGATTTTAAGGTGTAAATAGTCATACAATCTGCTATTTTTTTCTAATACCAACCCTAATAATACATAACGCAGGAACAGATATTAAAAATAGGAGTATTTCACACCCACATTATACGGATCTGGTCATACTTATCTGTATAATTTAGAAATGTTCTTGGGCAGATGCCAATTGGGACTTTTGCCAGTTTTTCTCTGCAATTTCATGCCTTTAATTATTCATAACTTCTATTCTCGATTTGGTTATAACATTGATCATTTGATTATGCATATTTTTCAGTTGATCACAATTACATGCATCGATCGGGACTCAGGACGTTGCAAAAGGGTCCTGAGTACCCACGTGAAATTATTTTTTTTTTATTATCATTATTATTATCTTATTTCTTTTATTTTTCTTATTATTATTATTAGTATCCGATTATTTTTCGTTTTTAGGTTAGATAAATGGATTTCAACAATACTTTAGCTAAAAATAGAACTTACATGTAACATTCATTCAATTTTGAATGAACTAGCCAAGCCCAATCTCTTCGTTCAATTTTGAACGAAGGCAGTCGTTCACTTTTGAACAACTTTGCCCCATGCTATCCAAAATAGTGTAAGTTATCTTATGGAGTAGAAAGTATGTAGTTCTTGTATATACAGTCCTTATGTACGCAGTAATGGTCGAAAAGTATATAAGACCAAGCTTTTTTGCCTTAATAAAAAGATAACTCATATGAGTTTCTATACTTCGAAAAGGATAATAGTAGAAGTTAGTCCTCTGAAAACAGTTATTTTCTTGAAAACTATTTCCCTGAAAACTTTGATCCGCTTATAATAAATTGATCATCATAAATTTTCCTTGACCTTAAGATAAAAACCGATTTATTGAATATTTCTTGTCTTTGTGATACCTTAAGTACAAAACATTTAACTAAAATAAAGAAAGAGATTGTTAGTTAGTAATTAAAATTCCTTTAAGTATCAAAATCGAATCAAACTATCAATCAAAATTTCGTCATTGTTACGAATTACTATTACTAGTGCGAATGGTGGCACTTTGCACTACCCATCTTATTTGTTTAATCAAATAACTGTTAAAGATTCTTTACAGAAGTAATTATTTATTGCAATATACATGATATATAATTAAATTTTAATAAGTTTTATCAGAATTATTTATTAATGTAGTTACAGTTGAGATTGTCAATTTTTACCATAATTTGAAGTAAAAATTTCTATTGTAGAACGTATGTAGTTACAGTTGAGTTTAATAGTTATAGTTGAGTTTAATTATTATTACGGTTAATCACATGTTCTCTTGAAACACAATTGTTAAGGTGAATAGAATCAAACTTCATTCTTATATTGGTAATTTATTGAACAATTGAATGATTATGGTTAATCAATGTCTGTAACGGCCAAGCCCGTGACCCTAGCCCGTGACTCAAGCCCGATGCGATCCTGTGACCCAAGCCCAAGGCTTAAGCCCGGGAACTCAAGTATCTCTGCCCCGACGCATGAAGAATGTAGTCATAAATTAATAATATTCGATAATAGTTAAATTGCTAAAGCGCATAAGTTATGTAGTCATTGACAATAACAATAATAGTCAAATTGCTCAAGTGCATGAATTATATAGTCATTAGTATAGTCATTAGTATAGCTTAGTAATAGCCGTGAAAAGAGCGCATAAATTATATAGTCATTAGCGTAGCTTAGTAATGGCTGTGAAAAGAGATAAAAGAGAATGCAAACCTTTTTGTAATATTCAGTCTGTTTAATAATAAACTTATTCACTTCTTAGTATCTAAAAAATCCGTCTGTGACAGTTCAAACAGACTAACCTCCTTGTTCCCGTTTCTACTTCTTAGTACACACACCTTCTTAGTATCAAAAGAGAGAGAGCCCCAATCAACTTTAGCTCTCTATTCTAAAATCCAATCTTGCAATAATATAGAAACACAAACATAAAAACACAAAAAAAATAAAAAAATAAAAAATGGAAGATCAACATCAACCTAAAATCAACGCTATTCCTGACCTACGCCATTTTGACAGCTTTAAACCAACTTCAGTTAGAAACCCAAGCACTTCACCAAAAAAATACAGATCTAAGAAACACACTTGACCAGTTTCGTGCTCAAGGAGATGTGGAAATTTGTCATAGGGAACCTAAGGTCAGTCTCCCAGACAAGTTCGACGGAACACAAGCTAAATTTAGAGGTTTTCTGAACCAAGTTCACCTGGTCATAAGAATGCAACCCAGTCGTTATCCAGATGACTGATCCCAAGTAGGATTACTCGGAAGTCTACTTACGGGCCCAGCACTGACTTGGTTCGCTCCACTATTAGAGCAATGATCCCCATTACTTGAGGACTTTGGAGAGCTTGTCGATAATTTTAAAGCCACTTTTGGAGATTTAGATAAATCCAGAACAGCAGCAAACAAAATTCAAAAACTCACCCAGGGCTCAAGGCCAGCCTCAAGCTATGCTTCAGAATTCCAGCAAATCGCAGGAGACCTAAACTGGGGCAAGGAAGCTTTAATCAATCAGTTTAGAACAGGCCTTAGAAATGATGTAAAGAATTTACTCCTCACCTTAGAAGATCTTACAATGTTAAATGATGCAGTTTCGAAGGCTGTATGATGTGATAATAGATTGTTTGAACGTAAACAAGAACCTTCAGGGATCCTACTTCTGGGAGATACCAATACCAAAGCCCCTCTAACTCGGCAACATCTACCGTAGAATCTATGCAAATAGATACTATGAGATACAAACCATTAACTGATAAAGAGAAAAGATGGCGCTGTGAAAAAAGACTTTGCTTATACTGTGGAGAACCAGGACACATCATTAAAAACTGGTTTAACAAGAGCAATGCACAACCAAAGATCGATGCCATAGTGGTTCCAGAAGAATTGTTGGGAAAAGAACAGCCCCAGCTGCAGTAAGGGAGACTCAGCTGGATAAAGAAATTAGTCTACCCCCAAAAAGAATATTTTCCAACACCTCAAAGAACACAATTACTCTGGAGATGGGTTTGTACTTACTAGATAGCCCAGAAATAATGGCTCAGGCTCTAATTGACTCAGGAGCAACCGCGTGTTTCATAGATACTACATTTGTCCAAGAATGGAATATACCTATACAAGAGAAAGAGACTCCATTATCAGTAGAAGTGATCAATAGTCAGAAAATTTCTTCTAGAAACATCACTCACGAAACAAGCCCAATGATTGTGCATTTCCAAGACCATTATAAAGAATTAATATTTAATCTTATTCTATCTCCTCATTATCAAATAATCCTAGGTCTGCCTTGGTTATCCATGTATAACTCTATGATCAACTGGCATGAACGCTCTATCACCTTCTGTGACCTGGTCTGCCACACGCATACTGGAAGCTCTCAGACCCAAGAAACTAGCTCTACTCAGGAAAAACAGCTATTTGTAGTAAGGGTTTTTACAACCATAGCTTTTAGTTCCAGCACTTTAGTTACGCCTTCTGCTATATCTAAAACTTATCAAAAGTTTAGCGATGTTTTTAGTAAAAATGAAGCTAATAAATTACCTGATAATCGCCTATATGATTATGCTATTGACTTATTGCCAGGCAAGCAACCGGCCTGGGGTCCCATTTATGGGCTATCCACTCAGGAACATTAAAGCTTTATATTGAAGAAAACCTGAAAAAAGGCTTTATACAATATT
The DNA here is from genome assembly GCA_910591965.1 of Dentiscutata erythropus. Taxonomy (NCBI): domain Eukaryota; kingdom Fungi; phylum Glomeromycota; class Glomeromycetes; order Diversisporales; family Gigasporaceae; genus Dentiscutata; species Dentiscutata erythropus. The sequence continues at coordinate 5,281 of CAJVPY010006362.1, read as the reverse complement.
CAAAGTTCCCAGCAGAGGCACCAATTCTCTTTGTTAAAAAAAAGGACGAGTCTTTACGCATGTGCGTTGATTATCAGGGATTAAACCAAATTACTATCAAGCTCGCTGACGCCAAGTTCTTTACCAAGCTTGACTTAAGAGGTGCTTATAATTTGGTCCGAATCAAGCCCTGTGATGAATGGAAAACAGCATTTTGTACTCAGTACAGACATTTTGAGTACCTAGTGATGCCTTTTGGGCTTACTAATGCTCCAGCTGTGTTTCAGCACTTGATGAATAATATTTTTCAAGATTTTCTGAATCAATTCGTAGTTATTTATTTGGATGATGTTTTGATATACTCACCAAACCTAGAAGTGCACCGGCAGCATGTACACTTAGTACTAGAACGTCTACGACAGCAGGGCCTATATGCAAAACTAGAAAAGTGTGAGTTCGAAAAAGATAGTATAGATTTTCTAAGGTATCACATTACTTATAAGGGGATCCAAATGGACCCAAGTAAAGTCGAAAGCCTTCTCTCTTGGCCCATTCCTACTTCTGTAAAAGAAGTACAGAGGTTTTTAGAGTTTGCCAATTACTACCGGCACTTCATCAAAAATTATGCAAAAGTAGTTACCCCTATAACAAACCTAACTCGGAAATCCAAGGCCTTGGACGAGTTTCATTGGTCCCTAAAAGCTTAACAAGCTTTTACCACACTGAAAGATGTTTTCACATTAGCACCAATACTGATCCAGGCTGACCCAAATGAACCATACTTTCTGAAAACAGATGCTTCTGATTACGCCTTGGAAGTGGTCCTAATGCAACAAAATGAAGGAGAGTATCACCCTATTGCCTATTATTTATGAAAATTCACACTGGCAGAAATAAACTATGATATACATGACAAAGAGTTGCTCACAATCATAGCAGCTTTTAAGCAATAGTGACATTACTTAGAAGGAGCCCAACATCAAATAACTATCTATTACGATCAAAAAAATTTGAAATACTTTACCACTGCAAAAAATCTTAGCCGCCACCAGGCCAGGTGGTCCCTCCTCCTCTCGAGCTATGATTTCATAATTGCATTTTGGCCAGATAAAAAACATAAAAAATTTGACGCTTTATCCCGAAGACTGAATTACCAACCCGAGATGGTGATGAAGTGGTAAAACTGCAACACACTATATTACTTAATGCAGAAAACCTCTGTATCAATGCCACACTCACAACCCCTATTGATACAACTTTAAAGAGCCGCATTCAGGAACAAATTAAAACAGACCCTCTTGCAGTTGATGTGATTAACCAGCTAACAAACCACAATGATGACATAGGTGCACGTTCCAAATACTACAAATTCCAATTAGAGGATGGACTACTATTCAGGGAAGGGTTATTATATATACCAAAAGTACCGGAGAGGTTAGAAGTATTACAAAACAGACATGACTCTAAATTAGTCAGGCATTTTGGAGTTGCCAAAATGGTAGAACTGATGATACGAGACTTTTGGTGGCCAGGGCTTCGATCTTTTATACGAAAGTATATAAAAATCTGTAAAATCTGTGCAAGATCTAAACATCCTAGGCACAAACCCCATGGATTGTTGGTACCCCTACCTATACCCTCACATTAATACAATCTATTTCTATGGATTTTATTACAGATTTACCCCCATCAGCAGGTTTTGATTCCATTCTCATTGTAGTGGACCGGTTAACTAAAATAGCATATTTTATAGCATTAGTGCCGAACAGACAGCACAAATAATTTTCAGGGAAGTGATAAGATTACATAGTGTTCTAGAAGAGATTATCTCTGATAGGGGGCCCCTATTTGCCTCAAAATTTTGAAAGTATTTACTTAGAGCACTAGGAACTCGAGCTAATTTATTATCGCCTTATTAGCAAGAGAGTTAACCAAGTGTTAGAACAATATCTCAGGTGTACAATCAACTATCACCAAGATAACTGGATGGACTTACTCTCATTGGCAGAGTTCGCATATAATAATTCAATCTATGCATCTACAAAAACCTCAACTTTTTTTGCCAACTATGGGTTTCACCCACACTTTAATCTCCAGATACCCTTTCACTCTCTAGTCCCATCCGTTGAAGACAAAGCTGAACAATTACAATAAATAAAAAAGACCCTAATTGATGAGCTAAAAATCGCACAAGACAATTACAAAAAAAATGCAGACCGATTTCATATGAAGGGTTCTAATTTTAAGATTGGTGATAAGGTGTGGCTATTATGACACAACATTCATACTAAAAGGCTGTCTGAGAAGCTAGACTATCAAAAGTTAGGCCCATTCACTATGTGAAAAGCTTAACACAGTGGCATACTGTTTAACCTTATCTTCTGTATTCAAAGTCCATAACACCTTCCATGTATCTTTGCTAGAGCCATACATGGCAAATGAATTCCCCGAAAGAGCTATTGAACCACCATCACCCATTGTAGTTAATAAAGAATATGAATATTAAGTCAATGAAATACTTGACGCAAAATTAACTTGGAAAAAATTATATTACCTAGTGGACTGAAAAGGCTATGATATAAACAAACGTTCATGAGAACTTACAGAAAACGTGGGTCATGCAAAAGAAGTAGTTAAAGCTTTTCATCATTGATATCCCAATAAACCTGGACCTGTTTCTGGTAACAAACAAAGAAGAGGTGCAAAAAATGTAAGGAGAGAGTGGTGTAATGGCCAAGCCTGTGACCCTAGCCCGTGACTCAAGCCCGATATGATCCCGTGACCCAAGCCTGAGGCTTAAGCCTGGGAACTCAAGTATTTCTGCCCTGACGTATGAAGAATGTAGTTATAAATTAATAACATTCAATAATAGTTAAATTGCTAAAGCGCTTAAGTTATGTAGTCATTGACAATAACAATAATAGTCAAATTACTCAAGTGTATGAATTATATAGTCATTAGTATAGTCATTAGTATAGCTTAGTAATAGCCGTAAAAAGAGCGCATAAATTATATAGTCATTAGTGTAGCTTAGTAATAGCTGTGAAAAGAGATAAAAGAGAATGCAAACCTTTTTATAATGTTCAGTCTGTTTAATAATAAACTTATTCGCTTCTTAGTATCTAAAAAATCTGTCTGTGACAATGTCTTAAAACACAATTGTTAAAGTGAATTAAATTAAACATCATACTCGCCCTAGTAATTTATTTGAACGATTAAATAATTATAGTTAATCACACGTTCTCTTGAAATACAACTATTAAGCGAATTAAATTAAATTTTGTATTCACTTTGGTAATTTATTTAAATGATTGAATGATTACGATTAATCTATGTCTTGGGACACAATTGTTGAAGCAAATTAAATTAAACTTCATACTTGCCCTGGTAATTTATTTGAACAATTAAATGATTACAGTTAATCACATATTCTCTTGAAATACAATTGTTAAGGTGAATTGAATTAAACTTCGTACTCATTCTAGTAATTTATTGAATGATTGAATGGTTATGGTTAATCACACATTTTTTGAAACACAGTTATTAAGATGAATTAATTAAACTTCATACTCACTTTGGTAATTCATTGAACAATTGAATGATTATGGTTAATCAATGTTTTAAAACACAATCGGTTAAAGCGAATCGATTTAAACTTTGTACTCACTCTGGCAATTTATTTAAATAATTAAATGATTACGGTTAATTATACATTCTCTTGAAATATAATTGTTAAAGTGAATTGATTTAAATTTCATTCTCACCCTGGTAATTTATTTGAACGATTGAATGATTAATCACATGTTCTCTTAAAATACAAATATTAAAGCAAATCAAATTAATCTTTGTACTCACTCTGGTAATTTATTTGAACAATTGAATTATTATGGTTAATCACACGTTTTCTTGAAATACAATCATTAAAGTAAATTGAATTAAACTTTGTATTCACTTTAGTAATTTTTTTTTTTTTTAAATTCAGCAGTCTTACCAATACTATTTATTAGTACGCTAAGGTATTTTGGTTACAAATGTCACATGTATAATTACAACACTCTAATGTATTACGAGATACTAACTTAGTATCTATGTGCGACCTGCTATATGAGATTTTACCTCCTTAATAACTGCCCTGCAATTAGACCAATTACTAAATCACCAGATGGTTCCCAAACATATTTTTATTATATATATCCCACTTATATACTACTGTACAATGTCCACTAACCAACTTCCATCCCTCATCACTTATCATATTACTCCTAATTTGGTACTTGTATTACTTCCAAATTGGTGTCCTTCGAGTGGGCATTCTTTGTGCTTCTAGTTTGGTGTTCCTAGAAGAGTTACTTTATGGGTCTTGCCGTATCTCAAACAATTTAGTTGCCAAACTAGGATGATATTTCACATCGATTCAGGTATTCATATCATACACCACCAAATTAGGCTACCAATCCTTTTATAGTACTCCCTATTGGTATGGTGTTACAGAAGTCTAGATCCTTAGGACAGAAGTTATATACCTCATTTAATCACTGTCACAAGCCAGTAATCCGGGACCCGCGCTTCTGCTATATTTCATCATAGACTTCATATAAGTTGTGCAACTATTATTCTCTTGCCTGTCTTTATTTTTGTACTATCAGATCACTTGCTTCCATGCTTTTCAGAGTTTCTTTTAGCCAGTTTTCATTGTTTCTTTGCGCCAGAGGTGTTCTTTATTTGGTAAAGCCATCTTCTTACTACAGCCCCTTACTATGTTTACTGCTTCTCTCACTACTTCTAGAAATACTGAATATAGCCATCCTCCCAATCAAAATCTCAATGCTGCCTTAGAGTTGTTGGTGCTACCTTGCCAATCGTGAATTCACATGCACAGCCTTCTGCAGTAAACCTTTTGTAACCCATGTCACATACAGTGCCCAGTCTTCTCCATGGCTTGGAGCTCCTTTCAAGAATTCTTTATAGGCCAAATATATATATCATATAGTCTTACCGCTACAGGGTTCCACATTCGAAAGCTCCTAAAGGTTACAGAGATAATTAATTAAATTAATTACCACCAGCTATAATCGAACTGTTGACCTCGTCTGTAGAGGGTTAGGCACCTAGACCACTAGGCTACAGGACCCTAACTCTTTTTTTCACCTTAGTAATTTATTAAATAATTGGATGATTAAGGTTAATCAATATTCTGAAACACAATCATTCTAGTAATTTATTTGAACCACAATGATGACATAGGTGCACGTTCCAAATACTACAAATTCCAATTAGAGGATGGACTACTATTCAGGGAAGG